>JAHZMX010006585.1:0-71982 GCA_027743895.1 Seira musarum | reverse complement strand
CCTGAAATTCATAGTTGCAAACTTTCCAGTCGACAGTAAACCATTAAAAGGGCTCATGTTGGGCTAATTTTCACACTATGTCCACTATTTTTGACGCTCTACCGAATGCCAATGTCAGTTTGACAATCTGAGAAAAACCAACCGTGCATATTCCTCGTTAGAGCACGTATTGCGGCTATTTGGAAAAGCACGCACAAGCCACAAAAAGGTCCATCAGAATCGTTAACTTGGATCCAGCGGCGGAGAAATTCGACTACGAGCCGTTGGCTGATGTTCGGAACCTGATACAAGTTGAAGATGCAATGGAAGCCGAAGAACTCAAACTTGGTAATTGAATCAAACTTCAATTGTACGTAATTGTATTGCATTAACCTCGACCTCAACCTCAACCTGACTGATAAATGAATTATGTTTATTTTCAGGACCTAACGGAGCTTTGCTTTACTGTATGAAGTGAGTACAAATGAACAGAGTTTAGATAAGCTTGTTGTTTACTGGGAAATTCTAAAATTGTCAATTTTTTACCAGTTACCTAATGGACAATTTGGAAGAGTGGCTTTTACCTGAGATTGGGGAGGATTTTGATGGAGACTATCTCATTTTCGACTGCCCTGGACAAATTGAATTGTACACTCACATGGACATGATGAAAAGGTTTGTCCAACAATTGGAACAGTGGAATTTCCGTGTGTGCGGTATCTTCACCATCGACGCTCACTTCCTCACCGATGGCTCTAAATTCATTGCTGGTTCACTTGCGGCGCTGAGCACAATGGTCAACTTGGAAATACCTCATATGAATGTTTTAACAAAGATGGACCTATTGACTAAATCGGACAGGAAAAACGTTGAAAGATTCCTTGAACCTGATGCCCAAGATCTCCTTCAAGAGGAAGCCGAAACTCCATGGAATTCAAAATTTTTGAAGTTGTCAGAAGCCTTGGGGAAAGTTTTAGATGATTTCAGTTTAGTCAAATTTGTTCCTCTGGACATTCGTAAATCTTCAAACTTAGAAAATCTTTTGCTCATTGCTGATATGGTTCTCGGAGTATCAGAAGAAGCTGATGTGAAAGTGAAAGATTTTGACCCAGAAATGGAAGACGAAAATGATGACAGAGACCTTGATAGAGAATTAAGTAATTATGTAGATACCTTAAATGTAAACGAATGATAGGAATGAAGAAGCATAGCATAGTTGGTAGTCTTTTAAAATTCTCCCCAGCTACCTATTTTGGACCTCGTGTCATTTGGTTTCTCATTGTAATTTTTTATACAACATAATTGCTATACTTTTATATGTGAAATAAATTAAGGAAATAAAAACTACATCTTGTCGTATTTAACTCATTTTTGATCGATTCGGTTAGAAGAAGATGCATGTCGCTTTACTAAAAAATTCTTGCTCTGTCTTTCTCATGCACCTGCTCTACTCATCTGTGTGCGTAGATCACGATAACGAGCCCTACTGCAAGGCTTACTATATGCATGCAATACACATCAGCTGGATCGGATGACAGTAGGAAGGAATATTGAATCTTTGCAAAAATTCAAACAGAATTTAAAGTCATTTAAAAACTCGGTTTCAAGCGTGTGAAAACGTTAACTCTTAAATCACTGCGTTTAAATTATGGTCCTGGTCCGTGAAGAAAATTAATAAAATGATTGAAACAACGGCTCGCTTGACACAGGGGGTTTATCTCGCGGGAGAAACTATAGAGGTAGCCATAACGCTCAGGAATCCTTCCCCACCCCCAGACGCGAAATCTCAGTGGAACGATCAAGAGGAAGTTTTAGCTTGGGCGAGCGCTCAAATCCATTGTCATTGTTGGGTCAGCCAAACTCGTGTGAATGTGCCTTCAGCTCAGCAACCGTTGTCTGCTGAAGAACAAGCTTTTACGAACACGCGCACTTCATTTGCACCGTGTCGAGTAGATCCTGAGGCTCCGTACGAAGGTGGTGGGCCGTCGACCTCAAACGCCAGCGGAAATGCCACAGGGGTAACGGGAAGGGTCGTAACGTCTACGAAGCCAGCAATTCTTTTTTGTGACCTACGTCTATTGCCCGGCGAAAGCAAAACATGTAAGTGGCCAACAACATCAATGCAATTTAATTTCAGAATCTGTATTCGCTATAGTTGTTGTACTATAAGTAATTATTAATTCTTTGGTTTATACATCGCCAGTTTGGTACAAGGAAACAATTCCTGTGGAAGGACCGCCTTCGTTTCGAGGTCAAGCAGTGAAATATGCATATAAATTAACTGTGGGGACGCAACGGGTCAATTCTGCCATTAAACTTCTTCGAGTACCAATACGAGTTTTAGTACTCCAAGGTTAATTTCAATATCATAATCAAACAATCAGTTTTAGCTGCTTCGCTATATGCATTTATCATTATATTATTTTTTGTCTTAACCTTTTTAGAATTCACAGATTCTGCAATAATAAATGGCAGCGAAGATTTGACTCCGTCAAACCCCTTCCTTTCTGACGCAGAAAAGGAATCGCCATTGGATTCAGCGTTGCAAGTTCTACAAGTTGTAACCTCTCAGCGCAACCAAAAGTTTTATAATATCACGAATAGTCGAGGGCACGTAGTAAGATTTTGTATTTTCAAACAAGCATATAAACTTGGAGAAGATATCGTGGGGTCACTCGATTTCAGTGAATCTAATGTTCCATGTATCCAATATGCAGTCACTTTACAAAGTGTGGAAGAAATAAGTCCAGAATGTAGGAAAAATGAAAATCAAAGGCCGGCGGTTACTTCGTTTTCCAAGTTCCATGAAATGTGTATTGGTTTCCAGCAGTCACATTTCATCCTCCCAGTGCCACTTCATGTGACACCAAGTTTTTATACGGATTTGGTGAATTTGAAATGGCGGTTACATTTTGAATTTGTAACGAGCATGAGTGATAGTAAAACAAGTGGACTTAAACCGTCCGAACAGCCTGGGCCAGATGAATTGGATGGAAAGGTTTGGCAGGCTCCTAATACAGTAGATATTGAAACGATGGTTTGGGATTTACCTATTAAGTTGTATCCTAACATGCCTTCGTACCTTTCCCAGGGTTTGCAAATGCAAACACAATTTCATATGCGAATCAATAATACTAGCAATACAGCTACTTTATAAGTTTCTAATTGTTTTACGAATAAAAAGTTATTTATTTTGTACATGCATAAATTTGGTTGATTTAATTCAATAATTTATAAATAATGCTTTAATATTGAACGGGTTTTACGGTAACGACTTGGGTCTCTGGTGTAAGTTATGGCATTTGAATTTGTTAATTCATAAACACTGCTTACGTGTTCCCCTATTAACTCCAAAAAATATTGTATCAATAAAACTATGGAGCAAAATCTTACTAGACACAAAATACTGACAACTCTTTTACTTTTTACAACATATCACACGTCACATGTAGTTGCATTTAAATTAAAGCAAAAAACATGGAATGAAGGCACACCAAGTTGGGTACATCGTACATCAATCGAAATTCTAAACCCATGCACTCCATCCTTTAAAAATTCGCATTAGAATATTCTTATCTGTAGCCAAATCGAGAAGAGCATCTACGTACTCTTCCGTAGTTAAAGTATCTTTATCCGAATGTATTCTACCATTTTGTACCACTCCGCAATAAATTGCTGGTACAGGCTTATAATTGTTCATTTTCAATTCTTGAACAACAAGTGCCGTCGGATTACATCCGCGGAGTTTTTCTTTCATGATCTTGAATGGAAATGGGATTTCATCATCAATTATCATTTCATCGTCGTTTGCGGTATCTTCTGCATTTTCTGAACCTCCTTCCTGTGCCGATTTGGACGTTTGTCGAAGTTTCAACCAATCTACACTCGGCTCCTGAATGAAAACATCTGCAACAGTTAAAATAGTCTCTTGCGCCTCCACCAAACAATTCCATGTCAAAACGCAAGATTCTCGGAAAATGCCTGTAAAAATTAAGAGAAGCATTGGAAATTTTAAAATGTACAGTAGATAACAAACACTGTCATTTACTAATTACTATTTACCTTTATAGCTGTATGGCATCATTAGTTGCTGAAGCTGAGGGGTGAGACGGAATGGAACCATTTCTGGGACTCTAATAACGTAGTTGGACGTTCCAAAAGCTCGGCCAAAATCAATTCCGACCACCTTTCCTGATGATAATGAAACTAAAGTGTTTTCGAGATGACGATCACCAATTCCAAGTAGCCAGTGCACCATACACAAAGCGCCATACGACTTTATCATGTTTTGACGAATAGAGAAATATTCCGAGTAACTTCTGGAGCGCTTCCGTATATTATCTCTAAAATGATACAATTTTAGTTGTTAGATTGTTTAGTACTGCAGATGTCAGTGCCTTTGAATATCAGAAATAAATTAACTGTCTTACCTTAAGAGAGAGCATTTAAGTTTTGAAACCATCAAGTCAAAGCTAGTTTCAGCTTGCTGTCGTCCAGCCATTTTCGCACAACTTAAGTACAAGTTCATTTCATTTTGTTGTTCGCGGATGCGAGCTTCACTATACTTATTTAGCCACGAAAATACGTACTCCAATGAAAGACCCTGTTTTATCCTTTTCAGTTCTAATGTGTCAAATATCATTTCGCCCATGTCAATCGTATTTTCCACCATTTCGATTATTCCAAACTCAGGAGTGAGGGGAATGCACTGTTGAACAACATAAAAATTAAAATCAAATAAATCCTACCATTATCATACCCCAAAGCAGAAGTAGGCTACTAGGTTTTAATTATACACACCGAATACGTTTCTATACTCAAGTTTCGTTGGCTGACTGTGACATCGTCTTGAAACAGTACATTCGACATTTTAAAGAGCTGTTGTATCCTTCGATCTTGCCGAAGATCATCACCCAATTTAGCCAGGAAGTGACTTCGCTTTCCATCATTAGTGATGATAGTGAGCTTGAGTGGTAATGTTAAGGAACTATACACTCGAACCTGTTAAGCAATTTTCCCAATATCATATTGCAGTACTGAAAATGTCTTGACCTAGAATTGAAAGAAGATTAAACTTACAGTTGGATGAAAAGAAACCACAATAGGATGATCCTGAACTTTGGGTTTTCTGAAGTTTTCATAAAGGCCGGGTTTCTCCATTGCAGCAAATTCGAAAAAGTGAAAGTCAGCCAAAAATGGTGATAACATGTTCAGTTCCAAGTCTTTATTTTTAAATCGGTGACTCTCTGTAAAACGAACGCACCTTAGTTAGTAATTTAGTATATCATACTTATATTTCGTGCGAAAAATCACATACTATAAATTTTTACCTTTTTGCAAAAACTCCCGAGCTTTATTTGCACACATGTTTGCCTTTTTCACAAATTCTTCTCCACCGATCACAGAATCATTATTTGGACTTGAGCTTCGACTTCTAACGATAAGCTTGTCAAGATTTTCAAATATCTAAAATCATTGTAATTTATTAAGCATGAGACCATTTGTATAGTTTTATTGCTCAACCTCAATCATTCATTTTCGTTTGTATTTCTCAAATTATGTACGAGTCAATTAACTTCTCTGGATGCATAGTCATACCTTTCTGGCAGAATCCTTGTGCATCTCTCCATAAATCTTGCTGGTGTCGTTGATGATTTCTTGAAGAAATATTTGATAATCTTGAATAAAAGTTATCAATTTTTCCTCGTCTTTACAAAACATTATGTCTTCGAGTCGATTTTTGTGTAGCTGAAACGGAAGCACTAACGCTTTCAATGCTCGGGCAAACGTTTGATCATTGCTGCAAATAAACCAATAAAACTTGATAAGAAACAAACACTAGTTAAATTTAGAATCAAAATGCTTAATTATCTCACTCATTCAAATGCTCCGAATACTGCAATTGAAATGCTTGCGGGAATTCAGCCACAAGACGAGCAATTAAAGGTTTAAAGGATGGGTAATTGTCTGGAGAACTTTTATAGGCCGTCATTATCTGATCAATCCATGGAAGGTACATGTAGCTTGGAACAGTTGTCGACTAAAATTAGAAATTTTAAATGATTTATTATGAAGAATGAAATCTTAATTGCGTTGATGTTGATAGAAACTAATTTGGATGTCAGTCAGTACCATTTCATCAAAGATGGAATTAAGATTGGTTGGGAATTTTTTTAGTAACGAGAAAAGGTTGGAAAGCAAAAGCATGTCATTCGCCTTTCCCTCCGTACAACCCCTCATTACACAACATAACATTTTCTCAGCGAGTTCAGTCTCTGGAATGACGTTCAAGTCATTGCCAAGTTTCTTCAGTAAAAGAAATAATTTTGAATATAAGCTGGCATTGGTGGTTAAATTGGAGCCTTCTTTCCCGCAACTTTGTAGTAAGTCTTCGGTAGATCTCCATATGCACGTAGACAAAGAAGAACTAAATAGACAATGCGAAGAACCATATTGGATTCAAAGTTTATATTATGCATTTAATCAAACTGTTTTAATACTCTTGTACTAGCATACCCAGAATCCCCATTTAAAGCCTTGATTATTAGCGACAAGTTCCCTTGAGACTGCGAATCATCCAAATTACTTTGACTATCCTGCATCACTTCTGTCATACTGTTCAGTAAATCAGCTTTGATGTTCAAAACCTCGGAGTCTGCATCACACCTCCCTAAAACAATATTGATTTCAATTCCAAAAGAATTAATTTGTGTTTATAAACGGCTTATTAGTACATAGTATTATAGTAAATACTGCATTAATACCTAATTTCCGCCAAACGACGCACCATTTTTTACACCACTCGTTACGTTCAATTATCCTGACTTTTGATAAAAATCTAGCCATTAATTTTCTGAAATCTATCGCTTTCAAATCTTCTAGTCCAGCTTTCTTGATTCGTATTAAGCAATTTTGGGTCAAGTAGAAGTTTTTGCCTGCGATACCAAGACCTCCGAGCCAAAATTCTTGTTCTATTCGAAACTCTTGAACCGTGCGCACTAAATCCTCAGGAAAATTTTGTTCTTGTAGGAAGATTCCGATTTTTGAAGCCAAGCAATCTCTATGAGATGCTATAATGTCATTTCCAATCAAGTCTAATGGCTGGAATGATAAATGCTTTCTCCAGCGACTTAGTAATTTTGTGGTTCTATCTTCAACATATGAAGAAGGTAGTACTTGTACTGGAGCCACTTTCTTCCATGTCAAGAAATCATTTATGGTTGCGGCTTGCTGTAGAGTTGTTAGTAATTGCTTTTGCTTCTTGATTGGGGCTAGGTTAAGTTGTTTCATTTGAACAATAAATGCTTCATATCCACGATCGGTGGTTAGGGTTGCTTTAGGAAAATATTCGACTTCGTCTTCCGCCAACAGCCACATTGCCAAATCAAACGGATAATTTCCCTACATTTATAAATTTAAACATAACTTTCCGATATTTAAAAAAAGATTTTACAATGTGCACTTTTCCTTACCGTGAAAAAACTTGTACCCTCCTCAGTGACTAGATTGTCTTCCAAAAATTCGTGAAACTTATTACGGCATTTTATGGCATTGGCATGCTCTTCGTCTTCCTCTTCTTCATCCACACATCTCAAAGAAAGTTGCATTCCGGCCTTCATCCGTAAGGGCATAAGACGCTCAATAGTGCTGTAAAGTTGTAAATTAGAGTGACATTAATAAATTGATTACCAGGAGTAGTGAGGTCGTTGTCATCAATACTTTAACAATATATTTTATTCGGACACGTTACTTTTTGTCTTTTATTAAATCCTCAGATGCTACAAAAGCTGAAAATTTTTCTGTCTTCTCATAAAGTGTGCTCCATCTGCCCAATTTCGTGAGACACTGAAAACAGATTTTATTAATTACACACTGTTTTTTTTCTATGCCACTCTTTGTTTGATATAAAAAATTTACTCACCTGCAGCATCGAATCCTCAAGGAACATTTTGGCCGTTTCCGTTGAACTGTCCTCATTTCCCTTTTGTATGGTAAAAGCAGACTCAAACAAATTTAAAGCCTCTTCTAAAGATCCAAGCCCTTCAGAATGCAAAGCCTCTCCAATCACTTCGTATAAGCGCTTAGAATAATCGCTAACGTCACTAATCTTTCGTGCGTTATCAAAGATGTTGCGGAGTACATCAAACTCTTCTATTTCTTTGTACATTTCCGCCAACCCAATCCAAATTTCTTCTTCTTCTGATATTAGTCTTAATGTGCTTCGTAATCGTTTCGAGCTCGTTGCTCCTGGCATATCACCTTGATCGCCTAGTTGCTGTTCCAAATGCAAAATTCCCAATTTTTGCGAATTTGTAAGTTGGCAAAGATTCAGCATGACTGGAAGTGAAAGTGGTATGGACTTCCGAACACAAATTTCGATCATCAGGCTCAAGAGTGTGTGTTCAGAGGAATTTGATGAATTTGAAAGAACATTCTCGAAGGCTTCTTTAGAATCTTCCAAATATTTGGTGGATCTGGGAACATCCATCTTTTCAACAAAGCCTTCATACAAATGCAATAGAAACTGTTTCCCAAGCGTATGGTCGAGTATTGCCAACTTCAACAGAGTTTTGAGAAGATCTTCATGTTTGATATTGATGTCGGGAAGTTCTCCGATTCTGTATGATCTGACGGTTTTTACTCCCGAAACCCTTGCTTTCTCTAGCTCTTTAGCAATCTCGTTCACCTCCTCCTTTTGTTCTGACGTTCTCATTACATAAAATGTATAATCTCTTCTCTCGTAAAATTTTCTCCTGAGCTTCAAAATTGGGTTTTCTGGTGTGTCTACAGTAGCTGGAGCGCTACGATTATTTTCGTTCGATTGTTCATTATTAGAATTGTTGAAAAGTTCCCCATCATTTAAGCTTACCGGAGACGATGGAGAATTATTTGAGGAATCGCTACCCGAATCCCCCATGAAGCTGAAAGTGTCGAAATCATTTCTTCTGTTTTGAGTTGGAGTGAACTGCAAGTTAGCCAGAGTAGCTTGCAGCATGTTCATCCCGTACCTTCCCACACTTCTTCGTTGGCTTAACAAAGTTGCTTGAAGAGGTCTTGGTAGTGTTGCAAAGTTTTTGACAGACGACAAAGATTCAGCAAACAGAGGCTGAAAGCTAGAATTGCGAAGTCTCCATGAAGTGTCCAATTCAAATGGAATGAATTGGACGTCTTCAAGCCGGCCGGGGAAAAGAGGATTCAAATAATCTGGTGATAGTTGGCAACGTTGAAGGATGAGTCCCAAGCAAACGTTTAAAGGATTTTTCATTGGTCCGATTCGGTTGAAAATTTCCAACAAAAGATCTGATGTTTGTCCCCAATCCAATAGCACTTCAGACCAAAATTTCTTCACCTCTTCTCGAATAGGCTCGAACTCATCATCGAACAGACGAATGAATATTTGTAAAAACCGATCCTTAGTGGAGGTCTCAAGCGGTTCACTCGGGGATAATTCTATAACGATTTCTTTGTATAAAGATACTAAACACGACGCAAACTTTAGCCGTATCTCATTCTTAGGCGAAACTTCCGCAAGAGATAACCAGTCCATCATTTTCAAGAGTTTTATGCGTCGTGTACAATTCTTGATGAGTAAATCAAATAAATCTAACCCCGCCCATATCTCCTGGTCTTTTTCACAAATGTTTTTAAAAAGTCCCCTTCCATCTATATCTACGAAAAAATCATCGGCACACTTTCGCTGCGGTGACAGACCGTCAAAAATGGAAAAATCTGCGTTAGCAAAGGTTTCATTGATTTGGTGTTGAAGAAGTAGCGGCAGCAAAGTTATCAATTCTACGCGTCGTTTCTGTTGAATAAGCTCAAAAATTGAATCGCGAACTTTCACCATAATATCAGGAAAGTGTTCTTGAATGGATGCAATCATCTCAATTAAAGATGTTTTCGTTTTTGCATTCAATAGTTTCGTTACAACAGACGCAACATTTTGTTCAGTGATGTCAGACGGTGCTTCCTCTTTCATTTTCCTATTTCATTGATTTCATTCCCACCATTAATTAAATACTTTTAACTTTTGTTTTATTAATTATGTATAGAGAATTCTGAATCCAAAATAATTATAAAACAATACTTACTTTAACACCAGTCCTATACATTTTGCTGCCGTTGTGTAGACTCCTTTAAATCTGCTGCCGAGAGCTTTCTTAAATATTTTCATGATATCCTGCACCTCCTTGTGCGGCAATTGTCCCCCCAGGAGAACATGTAAGCACACTTCCAGCATCATCAAAGAACGTTCTTCCGTAGGATTGCTGATATCGCCCAACGAAAAAATCTCAGCGTACGGAATCATATTAATATCAGTAACCCAACATCTAACGACGTTTTGCAAAATATTCAAAATGTATTTTGTTATGTCCCGCCTAGTTGAAATGGCTTCGTTTCGAATACCCGCAAAGATATACTTTAAAAGATCCAAGACTAAAGACCGCCGAGGCATGACCCTATTATCGTCATGCCATGATAATAAAGTCAGTAGCACATCTTGAACAAAATGGTTTAACTTGACGGATCCAAAAGTATCAGAAAGGACAAGTTGAATAATGGGATCAGTAAAATAACCGGCAAAACGCTTCAGTGATTCTGGTGTATTTATGATTCCTCCCACAAGAAATATTTTGACATTCTTGTGAACGATGGTGTCCCTAAGTATTCTCTCTAGTGTTTCTGGCCATTCTATTTTTTCCACTGGTTCAGACCAGGTACCCACGCGTCTTAGACATTCGACGTATGCGTACATGCAGCCATGCTCGTTGATTTCGTTCCACTCCAGCTTTACTTCTTCCATGGAGTCTTGATCGTATAAATTTCCTCCATTACTCCCTAGTATCCGTTGATAGAACTCGGAGTCAACCAGAGTCGCGTTTGCTGTAAAGTCATAGCTAGCTGCTTCTGGAGCTAGACTGCTTCCAGACAAGTTTTGGCTGCGATTTGTACAAAGATTATACAATCCAATGAAAATTATGTGGGGGTCAGACGAACCAAATTTATAATAATGTCAATCACAAGCAGTTCTCACCTATTAAGCAAAAGGTTTGTTATCGTGGCACCGTGTAAAGGACCCTCTGTCGCACTTTTTTCAATTTTTCGCCTCCGGTATGAAGTAATTCCAGCCTTATGGTTCTCCTCACTAATGACCACGGGAAACTCATATTTTACGTTTTCATCATTCAAGTGTTCAAAAAGTTTCTTCCCTGGGAACATGAACTTCTCGAAAAATTTTAAGTCCGCATGCGTCTCGAGAAGAGTTGCTGCAAGTGTATTGTAACATGCTTCTTTGAACGCTAGTGTTGGTTTGCGCAATGGATTTTCAGACGGGGGAGCTGGGGCTGTCTTGATTACCCCCTTGATGCAAACTCTGGCAATGTTTCTGTAAACTACTTTTGTTTTCTCTTCCTCTGAGAGTCCCTTTTGTGCATCGGGGTTAACCTCTAAAGCATCTTTCCAATACGCATTTGCCAGCTCTCTACCCTTGATGAAGTCTGAATTCGTTTGGTACACCATCAGTTCGAGAAGATTTATCGCGATGACTTTTAAATGGAGATCATACAAGCATTTGTGATCAATGTCCTTAAAAACAGAAAAGCGAATCATTTAACAACTGGAATAGAAATCACGTAAGCGGCAATATTTAATAATTAGATTTACCATCTTCTTGATGATATCATAAATGTACTTTTCGAAGAACTTTTTGGTGGCGTTCAAATTTAGTGATGAGACAACGGGTAATAAGCACGTTCTCCATACGTTAGCTGACTCTGCATAGCTTTTGTTTCCTTGCTCCGCTGTTATCAACTCGTAGATTCCAGATGCCATGTCTTTGCGATCGTTATCAGTTTGTTGAGCTTGTACGATTCTTTCCATTGAACTTTTAATGAAATGAAACAGGTCATGCTCACTTGCACCTTCCAGCCAATGATTTACCTTTAGAACGATATTCAATACAGAATCCAAGCACATCCGAGATGGTGACATTGGTGTTTGGGTCAACGAATTTAGAAGCTTTCGAAGAATAAAAGAAACGCTTTGTTCAGCCTCCACCCATGGAATATCTCGAGGTTTTAGATCATCCTTAATAAAATCAAAAATAGTTTCTCTGCAAACCCAAATAAAAGACGGAATTACTAAAAATCGCTTCAATAACAAGTTAAAGTAAACATTATTCATACGTCAAAGCTGTTGTTATCGCCGCTTTCTTGGACATTGCAAAAACTTTAATGTATCCAAAAATCGAGGCTTTCTGTTTCAAATCCAAATGTGGTGCTCGGACACAACGACTCCACCAACTCATGAGTTCTTCAGAATTTTTGCACACATCTATACTCACAGCGAGAAGTCCTTGAAAAATCTTCAATGTTGTATTCAAATCACAGTTGATCGAAATCACTTTCCAATTTGTCAAGGCCTTATCAAGTATCTGCTTCCCAAATTTATTTCGTATCGATTTCTCAGTCTTCAATAACTCTAGCAAACACTGAATCAATTCCCCTACATCTGCTATCGGTTTCTCAGCGAGTAATTTGTCAAAATCAAAAATACTATTACAATAGACATAACCACTCAACAATTCCTTCTGAAATACGCGTCCTTTTGTGGTCGACAAATTAAACGATCCTTCTTTCGCAAATACTGCCGTTGCATCGAAAATAGAGTCCACAATGTTGGTCGTATCAAATCCAAGAAAAATAGATGCGATCAAGTAGTTTTTCAGTATTTTTCGACCATTGACAGTTATAGCATTGGCCTCCCAAAGTGGACCGGTATTGCTGCTAAGTTGCTTAAATAAAGCCGTATTGACAGAGTCCCAAAGTTTTTCTCTTAAGTCTTCTACATCATGATTCGGAAGCATCAAGGTCATCAGTTGCTCTTCTGCCATGACTCTATACCATATCGCATCGCCCACTAATTCAGATCCTTGCTCACAAACAGATTCCCACTCTTGAATAGGATTAAACAGAAGAAATGGAATGCAACTGGCTTTTAATGAGTCCGACATAATGCCTGATCCAATAATTTTTCCCACGGAAATCAGTGCAATCTCATCCGCAATATTTGAAACCTCTTTGGACAATTCAAGGGCACAGCCCCATACTTTTGCAAGGCTCGACTCGTCCAGAATTTTCCAAGAGAATGAGAGCCTTCCAAACACCTCTAACAGGCGTAATTTGTCCTCTTCACTACACTCCTTCCACATTGAGCCACAAACCTCCAAAAGCGTTGACCAGAAGTGAGTATTATTTTTGTCAAATACCCTCGGACGTAGAATTTCATTTTTGGAAAGAAATTGATAAAAGGATGATGCCGCATCCAAAAACGAAATCTTATCGGCTCGATTGATGCTTTGTTCCGCGATTGAAATCCAATCATCTATTCCTTTCTTTTCCTCCCAGAAGGTTAAACATCTTTCAAGAGTTTTATACTCCTTCACTAATTTTGCTAGAACATCCACAAGTCGAAGGCATTCATCACGATAAACCGATGCTTCATCCCCACCTTGAGTTATTAACCAATCTACCACATCACGGAGGACGGGAATATCAATTTTATTGATCAGTGCAGGTTTGAATTGTCGAGTATTCAGAGCAGTATTAAACGAGTCCTTCTTCTTGCTCAAAATTCTTTCTAAATGTCTGATTGATTGCTTAGTACTTCTGATTAGCAGACAATCGTTTGGCAAGTCATTTGAAAGCTTCAGGCTAGTTAGAAACGAAAATAATAGATTGAAAGTAAACTCGTTCACAAGTTTGTCTTCTTCCCTGAAATCACGGTAGATGCTGTTAAAGGCAAGCACGGAACCTAAACAAAATGACCAGAGATTAGAATAAAGCAGTACAGAAATTTGAGGTGAGTTTAGGTATTGCTAAAAAGAAAATCAGTACCTTGTCGATAATCTGGGGATGCATGAGTACTCATTGCAAATATGGTCTTTAAAACATCTTTTCCTGCTACGGTATTTCTATCGACGCGATGTTTAAGAGTCCAAATGAAGTATTCGCCAATACAGACAGCGGCGAGTTCTCTAAGACTTAAATCCTGGTGTTGTGACAAAGCATCCTGTCAATTCAATTTCAAAATCAACAAAAACTGATAACAAATTTTTTATCTGGTAGAAGAAAAAACTGTAACTTGCACTGACCGTAATTGAGCCCAACATCTCTAAATCATATGGACTAAATCGTCTTGTAAACCAATGAATCGTCTGAAGGCAAAGCGGATTAAAGAGTTGGCGTACTGTGATGTCCGAATCGCATCCAAGTTTTAACATTGCTTGGAAAACTTTCCGAAATAGTCTCTCTTGACAGTTGTCGTCTCTTGCTGCAAATTTTAATTCACGTGTATTAAAATGCATCCTCTTTCATTAACTAATGAGTTTTATTATTATATGGTGGTACTTACTTAAACCAATAAAGTAAAGACAAATCGTGTGAAAAAATTCACACGCTGATATTCGCGTTTGACGCTCAACCGAATTTTCGCACAGTTCTAACACTCTCGGTAATACATCATCTATAGTTAAAATGTCCAAATTGATTAATATTAGAATCGTCTAAAAACAATCTTGACAATATCAAACTTTCAGTGTCAAATAGTCCCAACTTTAATCCCAACGTACCCAGGTAAAACTCTGGTTTGGATTCCTGAAACGGAATCGCATAAAGGAGAAAGCGCCGTTCTTTGTGAAGACCTGAGTGTTGAAAATCGTTTATTTCCAAGTACTGGCCAAAAGAGCCAAGAAATTGCAGTATTTTAAGTTGTATTGCTTTAAGAGTAACTTCTTCCACAGGTTTGGAATACTGAATATTCTTCTTAATACGATTCTTCAAGTCACCTTGCTTTTGAACAGGCTTTGTATTTTCATTAAGATTCTCTGAAAGCTCTAAAATAAAATTTGACGCCTCATTGTCTGAATTCCAAAGTTAAAATGAAAAATTAGAATTAGACAACAAATCGTACCTGAAAAAATGAAATAACTTTTCAAGATTGGGTAAATATTGTTTATGATTATTTTGATTTCCTCAACCGGAAAACCGGGTTTGAAAAACCATCGTTCAACAGCATCAATGCCCTTTGCAGCTAGTGTAAACGAGTTCCTTCCAATTGTGAAAACAGTCTGTTAGAGAAATAAAAGGATTATTTAACAATCAAGAACAACCACATCGCCCAAAGGATCTGTGTAATTCTTGAAGGAATTACTTGAAGAGTTTGGTTTAGAGCTGTAATGTTTGATAATATTATGGCGTCCGGGAGGGATAGCCATAACTCTAGAACTGCGTACAATAAATCATCCCTGTATTCTCTGATTTTCGTTCCGAGATCTCGAAAAAACACATTGAGACGTTTATGCAGCTCTACTCGATCATTCTCCTCCTTTTAAGAATGCAAAAAATTAAAAGAATTTATTAATGAACACACCATAGAGTCGTGAGTTAAATTAAATCTCAATCGTACCTGCTCAAAATATTTTATGCTCCTTGAAGCATCAAACACAATGGATAAAATTTTGTAGAATCCACTGACAAACGTGTTAGATTTGGTGTACGACAGCATTTCATATGAAAACACAGGTATCCATTTCTCAAACTTTTGATGAAGCGTTCTATCAGATGCCATTAGCTCCTGAAAAAAGTCAACTATGTTCACAAAAATTTGAAAATCTTTCATTGTTGTAGCGGTGGCTCCTTGAATGGGGTCAAGACTTATTTCAGAGGAATCTGCATCTTGAAAGTTGATTGACAGATCAAGCTTGTTGACAGTATTGAGTATCCACTTC
Organism: Seira musarum; assembly: GCA_027743895.1. Classification (NCBI taxonomy): domain Eukaryota; kingdom Metazoa; phylum Arthropoda; class Collembola; order Entomobryomorpha; family Entomobryidae; genus Seira; species Seira musarum. The sequence continues at coordinate 56,216 of JAHZMX010006585.1, read as the reverse complement.
ATCAGTAAATCAAATTTTACATCCGCAGAATTAGAACGGTCTCTACTAAATAGCAGTTTCCAAAATCTGACATACGAAATCACAGGTCGCACTCCAAGTTGAGATAACGCGGATTTTTTACTGTTTGGATTGCTTTTTTTCCAAGCTTCAACTAAAATGTCGATTTCTGCTCTCGTTGGACAGGATACGATATGCAGGAAGCTTTGCTGATAAACTTGTTCGATGAAGGGTTCACAAGACTTGTGATGGTGAGTCCACAGAGTGTCAAATAGTTTCTGTACTGAAATGTGACAATAATTTCTTTGCTTCTCATTCATATCAGGGTAAAACCGGATAAGTGAAACTGCCAATTTTTTAATCAAATCCCAGTCATTTTCAGACAACTCCATCGAGTTTGTTTCTTCATTTGATGGCAATGTAGATAAGATACTTGCAACGGATTCCAAGTATGTTGGTAGTACACCGAGCACAGGACTGTATCTGTCTATTTTTGTATTTTCCAATCTAAAAAAATCAGTAAAAGTTAGATACAATAAAACAGTAAAAAAATCATAGTTAAATTGTACTTACTCTTGGATTAGCCGATTTATGTGTCCTATCATTAATTCCAACATTTCAACTGATTGATTTCGTTCCGAACATAAGGTAGCTAACATTCCATATCCTCGTACCGCAATTCCTAGCTCACCTCTATTATTAATATTTTGTGAGCTCAATGCGGTTCTAAATTCTTCTTTAAAAAACTGTAAAAAGTCGTGTTTTAAAATGCTGTGAATGAACAATCACGCCTTAAGTTTTGTATTAATCAACTAACTTGGTAAAATGCCTCGAGGTTGACTTCCAAGCCGCTGTCGTCCTCGTGCTGGACCTGCTTGGCAAATTCAATCACTACTTCAAGAAATTTGTACACAGCCCTACGTCCAACTTTGTGATCATCGGAATTAGATGACTTGGCCCACGTTATCAAATCTCGGTACCATTGTTTGTGCCGCTGCAGTAGACGATGTTTAAGCTGGTTTCCATGATTGGCAACAAGATTCAAAGCAGCTACAGTTTCATATTGAACAAAGTGCTATTACTTTTAAATGTACCCAACCTTGAGTATTATGAGCAATAGAAAAACTGCTTGAAATTCTAAACAACTAGTGAGAAACCTTTAGGATCGTGCAAAGTGCTTCGCTTACCTCGCTGAAATTCTCTTCGCTTTAACTTTGCTTTGCCACCCTCGTTAGCGATAGAACATTTTGGATTAACAATTTGCTCTAAATATTCTTGAAACTGAAGCCAAGAGGGGTCCCTCAATGTTATCTTTTCCATGTAAACATCCAACAAACTATCCAATCCCTTCATGCATCCATGTAATATAGAAACCTCGAGATGAGCATCCGTTGATTCCACCTTAAAAGCAAAGAGGTTATAAGAACAATGAATTCTTTAATATTTGTTGCAAATGTATGTATAATAAATGTCATGTTTTCTGTTTAATCTACCTGGGATTTGACCACTGAAATCATGTGTCGGAAAATTTTGTTAAAGTGCTCATCTTTCATGAAAGAATCTTCGCCAAGAGCACCAATGATACCCAACAAATGGAACATTTTCCCTCGTACAGTTGGCTGAAAACTACTTTTCTCCGATCTTGGGAGCAGATCCCAGAAAAGTTCTGCAATAGAAAACTCCTTCGAATCAATGCTATCCCCGAAATTCTCGAATAATGCAATTAGGCAGTCTAGGGCGGCTTGTTGTATCCTCGCAGGCTCCTTATTCTGCTTCCAGTAAATATCTGCAATTGTCTAATATTATTTATGAAAAACATTAGTTTTCAAATTTAAGAACGAGAACGAATGCAAAACTAAAAGCTTATTTATTAGTATATATCCACCACAAACTGTACCTTGAAAGTTAAGCAGAAACGATCCACATCTGCCCTCCATGACTTTTGGACAAGTATAAATTGGATCAGGTTAAAGCATCGCTCTTTAACTTTCTCATACTTCTTGTCCGTGATTCTTCTTCTTAAGAACCCGTACAATCCTTCAGAATTAGAATCGGGGAAAGTCAAACCCAAATAAGAATCTAAATTAAAGGGAGAAAGATATTATGTATTTAGTATTTTCCATTGTTCCATCTTCCAACAAGCTAAGTATGTACAAGTAACATAATGGTTGAAAAATATTTATAAAATAACCTAATTTTGCCAGATCAAAATCTCCCCCGAAGAAGTTTTCAATAGTTTGAAGATACTCCAGCAACGCATCAGGAGACGTTTCCTCCTCATCTTGTTTAAATCGCTTAATTGTGGACTCCAAATCCATCTTTCATCGTTCTTTCACTTTCACATTCGCAGTATTTAAATGTCAACCATTTCCAGTTAGTATAGCTAACCGTTAGCAAAAAGCTAATTAAGGTTCATCACTTGATGTTAATCTGTGAACTTAACCTAATTGCATTAATTAAGTAAGAGAGCAAGACACTTTTCCCTTTGCTTTCTCACAGACGCACTCATTTGCATACTTTCACCTGTCTCATCAAATGCACATGTTGAGATATTCTGTTCCGTTCCTATCCAATTCAGACGACAAACAAACGATTGGACTAGACTCCCTTTCCCACACAATTTCATTCAAACTCTGCGGGGGTGGAGCTTAGGCATCAAAATGTTTTTGTTTTCCTTTCTTCTTCACATTTGAGCAATGGCAATGGTGTGATTGTGATGCAAATGCAGATGTTTGTTCTCGTACAATAGCGATCCTTTTTTGAGATCACCTGAGTTTATTTAGCCCATGCAATGTGATTTAATGATTTCAAATATCGCTTTTATATTTTTTGCTAATAAATGGCCAGTTGGGGGTTCATAAGTTAATTTAAAAGTTATATCTTGCTTTTGCAACGCTTTAACAAAAACGAAATTATTCATCTGAAACCTGGCTTAATTCCTCGAAAACTCGAATCATCGATTAAAAGATGGCTTTAAAAGAGTCACGAATGCCACAGAGATCAAATGTGACGTTGTTGTGACATGATGAACCTGGGAAGAATAACTTTTGTTCTTGAATTCGTCTAGTAATTGTGATGCATCACTTGAAGTCCTCCGGAACGTATTTGAGTGTAGTAGAAATATAATATTCTAGGTTAAGTTGACCATCTATTATGTGACCACCAATAAGCAGAACGTGCTTAAGTTAAGTAGTTAGACGCAGTTTCAATGATGTCCCGGAGTAGATTAGTTTAATTTTGTTTACAAATGCTTTAGTTTACCTGAAATTCCTTTAAATATTTTTTGTTTCATTACGAAAGTAAGAGAATTGTTCAAGAAGAGAAGAAGTCAATTAAACCTTAAGGAAAATGCTGAGTCATCATGCAACAACGGGCTTTTGTAAGTTGTTCAAAGTTCAAATTGACATTTATGTTTTTGTAGTTTGTGTCCACTGTTATAACGTAATTTCATACTTCATTTTAATTTTAGACAAAGCCCCAGTTTGTAAAGGACTTCTGGGCTGCATGTTTTTGACTTGCACTGCCATCCATGTTCCAATGTTTGCCCACCTGCGACAATATCTGACATGTCAAATTCCACAAGTCCTTGTATCTGGTCAACTTTGGAGACTCTTATTTAATAGACTCACTTATCTCCACACGAAGGAACTTATTTGTTCGGCTCTTGTTATTTATTACTTTAGGTATGAAATGAATCTATCTAAATCTTCCACCTCTTGGCTTAAGTCTCAATTAAATAACTTGATTTTGCCTTTAGAATTTTTGAGAGAAGAATGGGCTCTAGAAAGTTTGCATCCTATCTCTGTGGTACTTGCACAATAGCTACTGTTTTAGAAATCTGCACGATGATGCTACTTAGTCGCCTTGAATGGGAGTATCCCGGCGCTGGCTTCCTGCCTCCAGGACTGTAAGGAATAAATGTCTGATGTTGGTAGATTTACAAGTTATTATTCAGATAAACAAATTTTGTCTTGTTTTCTTTTTAGATACGGTTTCATATTTCCGTTGTACGTTAACTACTTTTTCGACATTCCTGGGATCACAGTGTCTTCCATGATAGGTGTTCCACTCACGGGGAAGGCAGTGACTTATGTTCTCGGTTTGCAAATCGCTGGAACAAATCCTTCGACCATTCTGGCATCTCTTTGTGGTCTGGTAAGCAAACTCATGTACACGATGATCAGAATTAAATCTTAAAATGCTCTGCTCATCGTGTATTTACTGTTATGATACGTTTAGGTGGCTGGAGTGATCTATCGCAAAAATCTTCTCAAAGTTCAGAAATGGTTAGTTGTGCCTGGCTTCGTTGCGAGAACCTGCGACAAGCTCTTTGGGTGGTTGCTTAGTTCGAGCGAGCCCAAGGTGAGCTGCTGATGGAGAGTCTTTTTAAACTTTTAATGTAGTAATATTCATTTTTTGTTCGTGTTCTTATAATAATAACTTTGTTTTTTGAAATGAAGTACAAGCAAATGGGGGCCACATTAGAACTTCAGAGACAAGAACAGACAGATCTATTAGAGCAGCAGTATTATTACAGCCGCCAGCAGGAACTTCGTCAAGTCCGTGGTCAAGGATATTCTGAACGACTAGTTGATGATGGAATGAACGGAGATGGAATTATGGGATATTTTCTTCGTCAACGTCCGAGACCAGCGGAAAATGTAGAACCTTCTCAGGAAAATATTCAAATTCTGGTTGACATGGGCTTTGATCAAGCCCGAGCTGTTGATGCCTTGCGATCCTCGCGAAACGATTTGGAAACTGCAACAAGCATACTATTGCGTCAATAAAAATGGGTATAAGAATAAGAATGATAAATTGCTCTCAAAAATATTTATCCACATCAAAATGCATCTCAAAATATGGATAACTAAATTATGAACGTTCAAGAATCCTTGTAACTGTTGCGTGCTTTGCCTATACTTGTGAGTCATGTAATATCTTGGTATACTTTTAAGGAGGTAGTAGATGAGGTAATTATTTGTTTGTTTACATTACTTTAATGTACAGTTCTGTGGAAAATAGTTTTTTAGACTTGTCATGAAATAAAAAAAGAAAACTTATTTTTCTGGCCGAGAGAGAGGAGCGAAAATTATTACTATTTTTCGAAGAGAATTGAGAGTCATACTTTTGTTTATAATAGTATATTATTTATTAAATATTCTGTTAATATTCACCTTATTATTAGGAATCTGCGTCACTTTATATACTTTGGTAGTGGTAATTTAGAATCTTAAATTTTAGATGTCTGCAGTTCTCTGCGTTCCAATTGAATATTTTTGTTTTTTATAGGTCGCAAATCCAGTGCTTTTTGAGTTCGAAGAAATATTTATTTAATTATATTATATATTATTATAATTTGAATTTTAACGATAGCACGATACAGATATTCGAAATTCTAAAAGTCCAATATTTCATCTTATCAGTCGCCACTGTCGCTGTTGCCAGCTTATATTTAACAGGAAACTCATTGAAGCAGAATTTGAAAGGCATGCACAAGCAAAGTGGCATTTGTATACTTATGCACTTTTACAAACACTGAACTCTGACACGTATTTTTTTGTTATCAATACCAACGTCCAAATAAATAATATTGATCTATAAAATGACACAGGTGCTAACTGAAGCTTGCATTTCTACATTACATAATATCTGTAATATCCTACGCATTTATTGTCGAACAGAATTAGGTATGCATTTAGATAGAATTAAAATAAGCCTACAAGATAAACTTCACTATTCTAGTAACTTCGCACAAGAATTGTATATTTAAAATGATTTTGTTAGCATTCAGCAACTTGATTCACTTAACTTGAATATCAAATGGCTTCATGTACATACTTTAGCATTACATGAATTTGTTTTATAACCTACGACTCTTTGGGATGTTGCAAGTGATTCTTCGTCTTTTACATGGACTTGAAAAATCACTTCTGTCTCTCAGAGACAGTCTCTGTAACTTTGGGTCAGGCACTCGCTTCATCCCATTGATCACTGTCGTATTCGCTCTCTGACTCACTGTCACTATCTGACATTTCAACTGCCACACGACGAGCTAAAATGGAGGCGACGTCGCAGTAGGTGGATCCTGTCTTGTCTTCTTTACAGACTTCTTTCTTGTCAACCTTCCTTAACTCGATACCTGGGACAATAAGCAAAAACAACAAAAATGTATATGAGCAAAAAGGTTTCGAGCGTAATAAAAAAGCTTTGGTCTTGTTTAAAGTTTAAATTTTTACCATCTCTGATAGCCTTGAGCAATTCAGAACGTCCATCCCATGCTGGAGCCGGTATATTCTTCTTCTCCGCTTTTGTAATATTGCCGTTACTGACGACTGGTGGTGGAATATTTGACATCATCGGTGGTGGAGGTGGAGGAGCCTCAGAGGGCTGTGCCTCAGGAGGTGGTGGCGGAGGAGACGGAGGCAATTGATCCTCAGGAATCATTGGCGTTCTCAAAGAATGGCTTTGTTCTTGATCCGGAGTGGGTGGCGGCGGTGGCAATGGTTCATCTTCATCTTCCACAGGCGGTGGGGGTGGAGGCGGCATTGAAGAATTCCTATCGTAGTTAACACCTGCATTCCCATTATATTGGTTATGGCCATTAGGTTGGGAATGGTTTTCCATTTCCGTTGGAGGTGGTGGAGGAGGTGGTAGCGTATCTCTTGAGCTCATCCCACGCATGGTTCTCGTAGGAGTTCCTGAATGTGAACTGGGAGGAGTCCTACAAGTTATCAACTTCAATGTTAGATCCAAATACAGCGTTTATGAATAACTTTACAAATCCCGCAAACCAAAACCGTTAAGGCATCCAATCACCACGACTTCTCATTCTGACTCAAGACTCATTCAATCCTACCTGAGTTTAGCAACAATCGTACCGTGTTCCTGTGCTGCATGAAATAAGACTATTTATCAAGGTATCATAATTTCCTGTTGAGCAATCAACGTGTCTGAGTTTTGCTAATCAAGGTGTTGTGGAGGTTAATAGATTATCAAGGTACTCTAAAACTTTTCATTCAGCAATATAAGTAATTGAAATTATATTTGGATCATGATGCATGCATGTAATCTACACCTAATTGTCTTGAAATAGGTAAAATACTTAATTTAAATGTATTCTCTGCTGATACACCTATCTTGTATTCATCAACTTCTAATTCTAAGTACGGTTAACTACCTACAAAAATATAATTTCTTTTCAGAATTGTTTTCAGAACCTTTAAGATAGGGAGTATTCATATAAAAGCTTTCGACAAACATTCATAAATGCAATAGCGATAGACATACTGTTTCACAATGCGTATCAAAAAAGCAGAATGATTCATTAAAAATGTTATCAAAGATTTACCCATTGTAACCAGGAGGAGGGGCGGGAGGAGGTTGTGACGGTCTGAAGCCATAACCATTGGACAAGTTATTTGGCGTCGATAATCCAGCCGGCGTTCCTCTGGGCGTTGACACGTTTGAGACCATACCAAGGGAGCCCCTCGAGTTCGAGTAAGCATTTAGACTAACTGTACTAGAATCCGAATAAGCTGGAGGAGGTGTGCCATGAATGTAGTACCGTTGGTTGAGGGACTGACTCTGATGCGCAGCGCTATAATAAGCTTCATGCTCATACTGGCTTTGACTATGCGTACGATTCAGGTGATGATGGTTCATGTGGAGCCTGGTTTTCGACAAGGACACAACAATCAGGCAACATGTCTTCCAACACGAATTATAAACATCTCACTGATCAAATTTTGACTCAGTTACAAGAAGTACATTACATAGCAAGACAACAAAGTTACGTTAAAGAAAGCAATGCGATCATTTAGATCTATATTCTATCGGTCATTCGTTTTGCAGAAGTTTTGAAACGCGCTATTAAATAAAATTGGATAGTCTATGGAGTCTAATGAGTACTTTTGGATTAAATGATTAGTAAAGATAGTGGGAAGTATTAAAAACTTTATATGGAAACGTTTACCAACACCGAAGGCAGCACACACTGTCATGTAGGTTAATGAAATACTTATTTATAAATAGAGAGGAATTTTTTGCAATTTATATTGAATTGTGTATGATATTGTCCATGTCTCTGAAGACAGAAATACAAACCTGAAGTCTCCTCTCGCTTGTGGGTCTCCAATATTTCCGTTTCCGTACGGCGACTCGTTGTAACCTGGTGGCGGAGGTTTCGTATCAATGTCGATACTACTAGGTCGAGCAGCAGCATTCTGTCGTTGATGCTGCTGGAGAAGGGCATTTTGTTCGGGAGGAAGGAGAACGCCGTCCGGCATCTCTGGAACGGTCTAAGGTGAACGCAAATATACATAGTTTATTTTTACACTATAGCAAAAATAATATGTCACACAATAATTTCAAGTATTTTTTAACTTACATTTCCAACCCTGGTAAATTCAGGGCCTTGCATGATATGTTCTCCATGCTCTAAAACAATATGCTTCTGACGTTCTCTAGTATTATGCGGCTGGCGAACTCTCTTCTTGTGCCTTTGACCTCCCTCATGTTTTGGCTTATGGGGCTGAAAAACATTTTTGAAAGTATTTAGTTTTAATCCCAAATCCGTTAAGGAAATACATCTGCCAGTCAGATGAAGGAAGACGCCAGTTTAAGACAAACACACTATGAAAAACTTGCCTCATTCTGCTCCACCGATTGATGCTTTTAGCAAAGATAAAGAGATAAGAGAGAATTTTTTATTTTACTCAAAAGAACTGTGATAGAGAGGCTGGAATGGTTAGAGAGCGAAAAGAAAATATAAACGTGTTAATTTTATACCAGGCCTTGCCCATGGCATTTGGGGGGACCGAGAAGTAAGTTACCTTTTTAACAACTTTCTCCGTATCTTTAAGCATTTCTTGTCTCCATAAATCGAAAAAGTAACTAGGATCTGTGTAAAATTTGAGCCCGTCTTTCCCATCATCTCTATAAACATTGAGATTATCCAGCGGAGGAGGCTTATCACAGCTGTGATAAGTCTTAAGCATTCCAGGCGGAAGAGTATGGCGAGATACAACTTGCTGGTCGAACGACATTGAGCTCTGAAACGGCTTTGTGTTTAATGACTCTTGCATGGAAGCTGGAAAAAAGAGAATACAATTATGAGTTAATCAGTCGACAATCACAATATTAGAAATTCTCGTTGGTAAAATTCATTGTTCTTCTTACATTCTTCTTGAGCTCCATCCAACTGAACTACTTTAACCGCTAGTCTATCTATTCTTGCTTGAAGGTTATTGGCACGATTGGCTATCTCTGAGCCAACTTGAATTAAATCGGTGAAGAGCTCTTCGGCATGATGACTTAGTCTAAAAAATCAAATTATTCAGCAATCTGGCAAAATGCAGAGAGACAAAATCAGAAAAATAACAATTCTGCTTACGAGCTCAATTGAAGGATAACATTAGCTAGGGTCCCGTTCGCTGTAGCTTCCAAGTCGTTGGGCACACGTACCCTTTCTGGGAGAACCCCCCTTGACACATGGGTAGGTTCTACCCTTCTCAAGGGAAGTGGCATTTTTCCCAGTCAATTGAAACACTAGTTCTACTTTACTATTATATAACAACACTAATCAGATACTTCTGACTTTAAACTCTCCTTCAATGTTCAAATTCGATTCATTGCAGATATCCAGAAAATCCAGATCCCCCTGGCCCATGCAACTTCTGTAAAAAATAAAATTGATAAGCATAAAAAAGTGAAATATAATACGTGGCTTGATTTTTAGAATTAAATCGTGCTCAAATACCATCGCCATCATCATATGCTATTGTCAACAAATCAAACTAAAAAATGTGACATGTGATACAGTAACTATACGACACTGAGACTGAGGATTGTCGGCGTGAGGAGAAGGGTTTTTTATATATACAAAATCAGAAATAATGATGACCTAACACGATGACAAATCCCAAAAAGAATATACCTAGAAAAGTAGCGAATTGAGCCTAACTTGCGCTTGCTTGTGATTCTCGATATCGTTATCGTTATTGCCATTTAAGTCCTATTATTAGTTACATCCTCATTGACAAAACGACAGCGACGAATTGCCAGCTACGATTACTATTCGCGGCCTTCCCTTCTTGTTATTTTTTGAGCTAGCCAGTGCTTATATTTTTCAAACCGAATGCCTCTGTATAGTTTGACAGTTTCTGGAAATCACTGCTGTGCCTTCGAAAAGATACTAGTGATTTTAATTATAACTGTAAGTTTCACATTAGGGTTTGTCCACTCCTAATTACTCTCTTCTGTCATTCATCTGAAGAATGAAATGACGGGTTCTTCTACTCCATTCTAAATCTAAATGCTTTTTTTACTTTCAGTTTCAGAACAAAAAAAAATCACATTCTACTTGCGCTTTGTAAAATTCTACTATTATTGCTCGATATTTCCTGTGTTGAAATTGTTAGCTTTGAATTGATAGTTTCAACTGATAATTGAAAACTTTGAAAATACCTTTTTAAAGTCGCATTTATTTGAACTCTACGTCATGTCAGTTGTTAAAGACCTTTTCAAAACTGACAGCTTCGAAAAATAAAACTTTCTTCCTTGTTCCTTAACGAAACACAATAAAAGTTGGTTTTGACAAGAGCATATTTTTTTAAACTTATGAAACATGTAATGCTGGAATTTAAATGAATTATTTAAAGAAAGGATACTTCATTTAAATTATTCTCTCTTATCCCACAAATATTTATGTATCTTAATTTGCAGCATAAAGGCTGCCGTTACATCTCTCAGAGTCATTAGTCATTCACACACATAAAATGTACATTATCATTATCACCACACCTTTCGCTAGTTATGTGTGCAAAAGTCTTCACTACTTTGAACTTATTGCACACCCACAAAAATGCAAGAAATGCACAAAATGTTATGTTGCACTAATATCTATCTCACCATTCACTACTACAACCTCCAAAAATATCTCAATGCACGCTAATTACGCAATTAAACTAATAACTTATTATTATCATACATGGTAAAAAAACATGTCTTACTTTCACACATCAATATGTAAACTCAAGAGATGTGCAAGATCCGAAGACTAAAAAGTCTTAACACTGACCATTTTTGCAATGATTTTCCTCCTCTCTTATTTAACTAAGACATTAGTTCATGTCATGTAAGATTTTATGTGTGTAAGTAAATATTGCCATTACATAAAATCTTCCACTTCGATAGTGTTGTTATTGATGATAATGGCATTATAATGTTAAACGCTCCATGCACTGCAAAATATTCTGATAGATTACTATATCTCTCCTCTCGTTTCTTTTCCTATTTAGTCCCTACATTTCACTAAAGATCGTGCATAAAAAAATCCTTCGTTTACATTCAGAACGTCTACTTTAACACAAGTAAAGTTTACGGTTTCTTATCTCTCATTTTTTTTGTTGGTCTTATGCATAAAATAATATAAAATTGTGCAGTATTATTACCTTCACTTCTATCTCAACTTTGCAGGAGATCTATTCATTTAGGTATGTTATTTCTTACAAGAAGACCAATCGTCTGCTTCTATAAGTTTGCTGACTTTTTTTCAACGAAAAAAAAATTAGGCAGAGAGCTACTCATTCATTGATGTTAGCTAAGCAAGTATCTATCTTGTCTGTCAGCAAATATCCTTTTGGGTATCTTTACTATTTTAAAATTGAGTTTAGATCAAGAGACGAACCTAAAGAAAACTGAGCTTGTTTTTTTTCTGATTTCAACTTACACGCATATAGTATGTAGAAAAGGCAGCAGAAAAAAATCTTTACTTTACTTCTATTTAGGACTTGACTAAAAGTACCAGACCACCACCTCATGTATGTATGTATAAACTTTTACAATATTATTGTTCTCATTCTCATCATCATCTTTATCTATACGGCTATGAGTAAAATGAAATGCTCACAAGAGAGCCGCAAATTTTTTCCTTTCTCACTCGGGTTACAGCAAAAAGAGCCACTCCGAAATTCATCTGAAGAGATATTGTAGTGGATAAGAGCTTATAAGGGAACCTGATTTAAGCAAACCTTTAAATGAGGCACCGATAAGATCCCTATTTTGCGTTTAAATGTAAAGGAAAAAGTTACGTCAACATACATTCATAATCCTCCATACTTCATTTATCAAAGGCGGTGGTGGTTTTCTGTAGGAAAATTAGTCATGTAAAAGTAGTAGTGTCATACCTATTGCCATCGCATTGCTTCGCCATAAAAGTCGTGCTCATATTGACTCAACATCGCATCGTACCTAAATCTCAATGGTTCACTGCAATAATACGGCATGCATGTATAGTTTAGATAAAGCAATATTGTTTTGAAGTTCTTTTGCTGTAGCTGTTGTATTGCCATTGCCCTTGCCTGTGTGAGCCACACAATTAAGCGGCTTTATGTTTTGCTCAAAGTTTCGTCTACAGATATTTGGAAGTAAAAAGAAGGGTAGCGTACCTATACCTACGAAGAATATCGGAACATGGATGTGTTGAAGTAGTTATGTTTTAAAAACAACATGAAATGAAGTTTAGTTTGGATTTGGGTGGTGTTGCTGTTGCTGAGAAAAACTTGTCATGCTTTTGTATTCTTTAAATGTTTTAACTTGAGCTAGGAAGAAAGGTTCCTTTCATTTCTCGACGGAACGGAGTATGAGAGTAAGTAAATGGCATGATCATTCAAAGTGAGCTGAAAAAACTAAAAGTCTATGAAAGTACATAGATTGTTGCACTCGGAGTGAGTCCTGTAAATTTTCACTCCTTCATAAAATGTTGTAGTTGTGCAGAGTTGGCAGAAGAAAAACAGAAGCGGAGATGTTACTTCTATGTAGTGTACTTACGTATTTTTGGACTACTTGTTTGTAAGAAGACATTACTCTGCAACAGCAACATAAAAAATTCATAGGTCCTGTTAACTTGACCTGACTCGGAATGAGTAAATTGACGAATAAAAAATGAATTAAGGAAAGTGTGACGAACTAAAATGCAGGGTTGGCTATATTTGGCAATTCGTTGTGGCGCATAAAGACTCATGACGTCTGAGATTACATTTTCATGGATCACGTACCTTTGCAGATATTTAAAAGATTGAAGGAAATACAAATGCCTTTCCTTGCGATGAAATGAAAGATGTAATGCGGGCAAATAGTTTTTAAAAAACTGCTCCCGCAGCGAGCAAGTTTGATAACCTTGTAGAGATTATTTTATTTCCTAATTATAAGTTGTGGTAAGATAGGAGATATTTTTCACTGAAAATGGGAAATTCATACGCAACTTGAAACGCGCTGCCTTTAAAATGTTCATTTTTAAAAATATGCATACTACATGATAGTACCGGTGTTAGCATTTAGTTATCTCAAAAATTAATTTGAATCATTCGTTGTAAACTTGAATGCAAACTCGACTCTCGGCTGGGGAAATATGAACCTTGAACAAAGTCATGTAGAACGTTACATCAACACACATCCTTTTTCTCTCTCCTTTCCCCTTCACGCAAAATCAATAAGAAATATTTTAGTAGAGGTCGGGTTACAATTACAATTATTGTAATATATGTTCATCTGATTCATAGAAACTAAGCGTTGAAGGCACTAATTTTATTGCGGATTAGGTACGAAACATGAAATTTTACCAACATAAGATTGGGATAAATTGAACATTAGTAATTACACACACTAATCTATCAATTTATCCACATCATGAGTTCGTAAAATGGAAAGGTAAAGCAAGCATAGTTTTAGTTTGCTTATCGCTGCAATGTTGAATATGGTTAACACAAAGCATCTTTAATGTCGGGTTGAGTGATTTGTGGATACCAGAAAATTGATAAGTGCATATTTTTGCAACTTTCTGTTTCAAAAAGCTGTATCGAAAGGAGATTCATCATGCAACGATGCACATTTACATTTCAACCATCAACTTTATTTCTGCATTACATAAATTACATACATTTTTGACTTATGCCTACTACAATAAAATAATTATTGTTACACGCTCACTTTAACTTAATTTATGCATTTCACAAATTACGTAATATATGTGCCGCTAAATTATTGCTTTCGAGAAAGTATTTAAAAGTAAATCCTATTCTATATATAACACATTTTTATTTTACAAGTGGTAAGTGAAAGTGATGTAACTCTAATTCAATTGGTCTCTTGTTAAATATCTCTGTTAAAATAGTTCAAAATTATGCGTAAAACAACTTTTGTAAAAAATAATCAAGCAAAATAATGAATAGTTTTTTTTAACTTAAATTATGAGTACCCATAAAAATTGCTGCAATTGTCTACAAATCGATTTAAAACAAAAGGTGCTTCGAAATTACAGCTAAATTTTGCAATTATATGGTGTATTCCAGATAAAATAGTGACCAATCGGTTGTTCATTGGCATTCAATAATAATTACATAAGTATGAACGATTATCTTCAAAAGGAACTTTAAATTTTTTCAATTAACAACGAGAATACAACATTATTTACCACACTAAATTAATTAATCAATGTACACGTTTTCATTTTCATTAGGCCGACCATTCTACTTTTCTCTGATTGCCATTCCGTTGGAAATAATTCCAACATTTTGACATTCAAACTTATTTTATAGGTCTATGACAAGTTATTATTATGATTATAAGAATTCAATTAAGTCATTATATTTTTAGTACCACTATTATGGTGAGCATTCTTTTTGTGCATTCTATTGTCTTTACAACGTTTTCCTCAGCTTGACAGCCTGAGCAATTCTAACTAATATCGTGTACTTTTGCAATTTTACCACACACACAATTAGAAATTTAATCGCATTACATAACTTACTTTACTTTCTCCAATTCACAATTTTGAAAGATAAAAATTGTTACAACTTTTCGAATCACTTTAAAGTGGCGAACCTGCCTAGAACCGTATAAGATTGCTTAGAATTAGTATAGTTGCAGAAAGTCGATGCTTTGAACACTTCTTATGAAAGTAGTGACTTTTAGGATGGAAATATTTTTTTAAGGAACAAGTATTAAAACAGATCATTCCTACAAGTAAGTAGTATTTTTTAAAGCTTCTTTGGCTAATAAAACATTTTTGGATTAGATACCACACTGTACACACTATACAATATACAACAACAGATTGGGCAGGATAATAGTACCGGTTTTAGTGTTACAAATTAGGATTCCATAACATTCAGATTTTCTTTAAAGAAAAGGTTAGTGTCTAAAAGGATAATCATCTTTACTAACATAAATCATATAATTCATTTTGTTATTAAGTGTTACACTTCACACTTGTCTTTTTCTTTACAACAAAATCTAAATCGTTATATGTGTTTAAGCCAACGACAGGAACAAATCTTGTAAATGTTACAATTCTGTTTTTGATCTAGGATCGTCATCATGAGGTAACTAGATTTGATGACGCTTTGATCGATAATACATTTAATTATTTTCACAATTATTATGTAAAATCAGTACGGTAAATATTGGACACCTCTTACGAGAGTAAGTCTTTCAAGTAATACACATAGGACTACAAACATGCATGCCTTCCATAGAACCAAAAATGTAATGGTTTTGTGTAACTGCCTATTTATAGTATGTACTCCACTTATTGTAATTATTGCTGTCATTTAAATATCATAAGAATTTATAACAATTTGCATCTAAGTATAAATTCATTTCATGAAAAATGGAAATAATTGAAGTTAAAATTCTATAATGTTGAATAATTATTGCCTTTTCCTTTGCAAAGAGTGTCTATATTTCACACAAAAATGAGGTGCTTTCTTTTTTCTTTAGCTTCTACAGTTTTTCTTCCTGTCACTGTTTTCGACTCTGAAAACAATCCAAGAAAATAAAAATTGGAATTTTGAAGGGAACAAAATTTGTTTTGAAAAAGGTGTGAGTATTTTCATTTAAATCAAAAAGTTCTACAGTTAAATACGTGAAAGTTTTCACCTCATAATTTACGACTACGCATGCAAAAAATAGTACTTAAAAATAATTTTTTTGAATGGCTGTGATAATAATGTGTGAAGTAAGCAGCAGAGCTTTTTTATTTTTGGAATATCTCTTATATGAAAATATATTATAATAATCTCATATATTGAAAGAGAAAAGGAAAAAATGAAAAAAAATAGTGTAGAAGATGAGGATGGATTTTTACATGACTTGAAGAATTTGTGATGCTTCGTAAGCAGTTCCCGGTAAAAGTATGACGGGTGCGGAGACATGACCGGCCTGAAAAAAAACAAATGGGAAATTAAATTTTACTACAGGGAATCTTATAAGCAGGAGTACTATATAGTTCATGTTTGATTTTGCATTGCTCTTTCTCTTCGTTTTGATGCTTCGTTGTAATTGCGCATGCATTCATTGTTAGCATTTTTTTCTTTCTGAGACTAGATTCAATGTGACTTCAAATTGTAGAACATATAGTCAAGAATTGAATTACCACTAACCTCTAAGCACACCATATTTGGATATTCGTCATCTCCATAATCAGGAATTTCCTTAGCTCCTTCCACCCAAGGGTTCCAGATTACTGTATCTGGGAAATTATATTTTTGAATTCTCATCTTGCGCCCGGACACCACGTTTGTAATAATGTGCTCCTGAGGTGTGTTTTGGTAAATTCTATCCGTCCATTCTCCTATCGTGACCACATCTCGGCCCTCCTGGTAAAGTGTGGAGTCTCTTGTCTACACGTAAAAAAAAGAAAAGAGATTGCAAAACTATTAAGCTGCCATATGCAAGAGCCATTTCCAAGATGTCCAACCGAAGAAACTTCTTTTAATACTTGTGAAATTCACATTCACTCTCGTCTACTGTTTTTTCTCGCTACCCTCATCAATCAATGTCATTTTCACCATCCCACACCACTCCACGTCATACGCCATGATTAATTTACTTTTGTGTGCGATCATTCAGAAAAAAATTGAGGTAAAAGTGGAGAATTCTTGAACAAAATCAATTTCTTTTATATGCGTACCTTATCAATAAATGTACATCCATGAAGACCCGTGATTTGGCAACGACGCACATCAGGGCATTTAAAGTACGTGTGGAGCAAAAGGTTGAAGCTGAACGTGAGATCTTTGCTGGGATTGTAGACACAAATGTTGAAGTGCAACTCTTTCTCACGAAGGATCAAGCTGTGATACAATTTAACACAATAATTCATTTAGTCAGGAGATTCTCAATTTCCTTGCGTAATTAATGTAAAAGGGATGTAGAAAATTACCGGTATGTCAACCTAAATGGGAAATTCCACATGGACCTGGTAAAATCATTGTCCATTAAGGAAAACACAGCTTCAACATCTCCCGAGGGAAGACGCTCCGGACTTTTCTCCAGAGTCCAACGAATGATCCTTGCAAAACCCTACAGACAATGATCCATTAAAGTGAGATATTTTCGTTGTAAGCATATTTCATAAAATGTGTATGAAATATCAATTTACATGCTGTGGTCCGTAATTCCAGGGTCCAAATTGCGCTATTATAAGAAAACGGAATGTTTCATTTTACAATACATATTTGGAGAAAGTGATACTTAATAGAAAAGCTAATGCTTTCATACTACAAAATCTTATCAAACCCCAATAAATGCACTTACGAAACACAAAGGGGATTCCACCACGGATCGGTTTCTTTCCATCGAATTGAGCCTGCTTTGAGACGAAAAGTTGCTCTTGATTGTTAACTCGCCATGAGACTACCGTAGCTCCTGCATACACAACAAAAAACATTTATCATTCCCAGTGGCAGAGGGATTTCTCAGAAAAAAAAACTTTTGCTTTTGCCATGTTTCCAGCTTTCACTTCTTTCCCCTTCAAAGAGAAAGATGCTGTTTTCTTTTGTCCGCTTGTCATTAGCATTTTTCGTCATTGGGGCTTTCATGATATAAAGTACATTTCCATGCATCGCAGATATGGTCGATCTTTATTTTAATGCATTTTTTTTTGTTTTAATAAAAAGATCAAAACTAACCATGCAAATTAATAGTGCAAGTAGTATTGTTTCCCCTGTCTAATACGACGACGGAAGTTGGAGCAGCCATGATGAATTCTTCACTTTTTTCTTAAATGTTTTTTCTTGAGAGGACTTTGCTTAAATTTTCTTCAGCACTTTCAGAATACAAGCCCCGTTTGCGTCTTTTTATATCGAATGTCTTCCTTTTTATCTTTTCTCTTACTATTTATGAACTCGTTATCAGAGGACGATTCGGGAGCACATTCAAGAAAATCGTGACGCAGTTTTCAATATTTTGCTAAAGATATCACACTACTTGATTAAGAAATTGTTGATGTATAAATATTTCCAATACGTTTCCCCTCAATGTCAACCTCTTTTCTTTGACATTTGTGACGGAGCGGAGCCTGATCAGCGACCGGAGAACTATTGATGTTGCAGTCTCATACAAAATACTGTGGGATGAGGAGGAGTTGACACAACTCAACAAATCAGATCAAATCATAAAAAAATAATAAATGTTTTCATGTGACGTGGTGATGTTTGCCAACTTGCATACGCGTGCGTTTTCGGTGTTTTTCTGGACTAACGAGTTAAGTTGTTACATATAGGCAAACTGAAATTAGTATTTTCTATAAATGAGTTGGACAGGGGATATTACATAAGGTAATCTTATCAATAAATCCGATAAGAAATTAAGCCAATCCAATCTTGTATAGGATGGCACAGTCCAAAAATTTGATGGCAATATGTTCCGTTCAAACTTGTTTTTGTCGACAGGAAGGCGACCTTCAGCGTTTCATCAATCACCAAAAGTTTACTCACACACAAACTTCACCTCACACGACTTGAACTTTTAAGTAATAGCACATTCACTTATCACATAACTTATCAAGTGTTGACTTCAGCTCAATATTCACATATATAACCTCACCTCTGAAGAAAAGAATGTGGGAATATTCGGGAGCTTCTTATCCAGTCACCTTACAATCTGTTGAGAAAAATTATGACCAAAATTAAATCTTTAGTTTTGTTAAGTACACGCGCACTTATCATTTGTATGATCTCAGTCTATATGAAATTGAATACTGATTAAGTAAGAAGAAGGTAAGGTAATGAGAGGCTACACTCTTGAGAGACGACACGGATTGAATGAAATGGAAAATTGTGGCAATGATGACTAATTGTAAATTTTGTTCGAGAGGGCGTATTGATAATTCACATTCACTGAATATAAAAAAGTCTCTATGTTCATGTCCCTTTTTGCAGGTGCCTATGGTTAAAAATTGCATGCAATTTACTCTTAAGAACGTGCATGTCCGCAAGCGAAATATCTGCACAAAGTATTTGTTCTAGTATGAAAAATGTCTTTCGAGTGGCTTCACCTTCCACATGCATTTGCCAAAATGACTTTTTTAATTTGACGGTCCTTCAGCTTCAAGGCAAGTCAGTAAAAAAAGAATGTAGCGTTATTTTTTTTTCAACTGTGCATAAATGTAAGATGACGATGATATATTGTTGCAATAAAAATATTTCCTAAAAGCGGCCTTTCAATTTTGATTCATAAAACTACCTCTTGCTATTCACTTTATTGTATCCTTTCTAAGAACACTTTTCGATCTCCAAATTTGTCTCGAAAGAAGGAAATGCTCCGCATAGCACCGATATTGTATTCTCCTTAAAGATGCAATCAAGTGTTGTAAGTATAAAAATGCATAAAGAACATTATAGGGACAAGAAGCTAACAAAATTATAAAAGGGGCTTGTTGCTTAATAAAGTATCCATCATTTGAGTTGAGAGAGTTCCAAAGAGCATGAGAAATCCAATTGCTCTTTACAGTTTTAAAGTGTATGTATGAGAGATAATGCATAATGTGCAGCTCTTATCTTCAGAAAAAAAGTAACGCTTTTTTACTGCATTCACTAAACACTTGCAAGAGCATTTTGGTAAGAAGAAGTCCTCCTACCGAGAATACCTTCTTATTTACTTGTCTTTTTGAGCATGCAATGCAATGTGCTCGCAATGATTTTTGGAAGGAGCCACAGAAGCTCACTTCGAATTACTCAGAGGGACTTTGTCTTGTAAGTACGATGAAGGGAGGGAAGAGGGAAGGAGGCTCTTGTACGTACCTACGTACTGTTGTACTTGCACTCGTCTTCTCAACAATAATGATGTCTTTCTCTCCTGTTTAAGGGTACTTCACGATTGATTAAGGATAAGTTTGAGGGGAAGACGATAATGGTAATGGCAGTTTAGTTTTTAAACATTGGGCAGAATGAGAGTAAATAAGACGAATGGAACTAACTGCATGAAAGCACAAATAGTAAAAAAGAGACTTTGAAGGTTACTCGTTTACCTCATAATAAAAGTACATAAGTTGATGTGATATACACAAAACTTGACTTTAAAAATTACACAAAATTTTTATTATGCAGTGACTAACTGACTGACTGACTGAGGTATTTTTGTGGGCAACGGGTGGACGGATACGTTCTTGTAATATCGGACTAAAGTAAGTAGTCAGTAATGTACACAAGTGAGGCAAGACATGTACGTTTGTTTGAGAAGTAATAGTAAGAGCGAAAATAACAGTGACATAAAAATTATATGCATGCGAAGAAAAATGTGTGTAAAATTTGTACTGCTGCATGGACAAAAAAAAGTGAAATGAAATGTTCAAAGTTTGGCATTTTGGATTACATGGTGTTATTGCTGCTGCCGCTTGGTCTTGCCTACTTCAACATTGCTTTGGTCTTATTTCTCATTGTTACTCACTCACTTCGTCCGTCAGAAATACTTTATGCTCATTTGCTGGCTTCAATAATGGCTATGCAGAAAAAAATGAAAATGCATGACTAATGCTGGTCATACCTATACATAATGTACCTTTTGCTTTGGCTTGTCTTTTTGGACTTTGCTTCTGTTTCTAAAACTTTTGCTGCATGTTTAATTGTATGGCCTGTGAATAATAAAATTCTGTCAAACTGAAATATGCGCTCGAAAGCTTTAATACGAGCAAGAACGTATTACACATACTGTCAAGGACGAGACCATCTTGTCTCTTTGCTCATTTACCATTTTTAAATTTTAATACAATGTGCATAATATCGCACCTTTAAGAAAAATACAAGCCGCTATAATCCAAGTATGCCGCTTTGCAAATACTATAGAACATTAATAAAGATTTTTATTCCTTGAACTGAAAATGCTTACCCAACTCCCTTTATACCTGAGCTGAGAGACATTTTACTCTTTAAAAGAATGACTTTTGTAATCTCCCATAAAAAATAATGATGAGCGTTTGAATACAAATGCAACCTTCTAAATCGGATAAGGCAAAGATTTAAAGTATGATGGTGGATGGAGATATTGTCTCGACCTTAATTTGCTTTTCTTCCAACTTTGTATTTCACAATCACAATCAGCAAAATAAAAACGAATTGACATCTCGATTGCAGTCGAGAGTTGAGTCGAGTCATACCATTAGACGTTTTGCAAAATGTATAGCTTACTAGAATGCATTTTCCAAACAAAATCATTCCTTATGAAACCTTGAAAAGAAATGGAAATAGTCCATGTGGGTAAAAATAAGAATTGAGTACTTACGGGACCGGTGTGCTTTGTTGTCGTATCGTATGAGAGTGAGAGTCGGTAGTCTCGGTGTAAAGTTTGTTGATGATGATGATGATGATTATGCTGGATTTTCGTGTTGTGTTCAGGAGAAACACTCTCTTTTTTCTGTTGTTGTTCTCCCTTCAAACAGTCTAATAAAAGCCTGTAAAGAACTTCAATCACAATCACGACTACCACCAGCAGCACCAGATCCACTTATCCTCATACCATAACAGTATACAATGTCAACTTTCTTGACTTGCAGCAGCACAGCAATTCCAGGCTCCACTTCAAAATGATGGGAAGAAACACAAATCGCTGCTAATAGAATCTGATTAGGTGTACTTATCCAATAAGTCTGAGAAGAAGGAATGAAATGAGGATGAAGAAATGCTTCTACTACAGCTTTACTTTGTCTTTTTTTAAAAGTCAAGGCATATTGCCGACGGCTCTATTTTTTTCTTCTGGGGTTTCCCAAGGCAGTGAAAACGCTCAGAGCGAGTGAGTGAGAGAGCTGAGTTTGAGTAGCGGTGGTGGTGTGGTGTGGTAGTAGTGGTGGTGGTGATGATGGAGTCAAGATGAAGCTTGGCCTGAGGATGTTCCGACATTAGACAGGGAGTTTAATCGCGTAGAGCTCATTTACTGCTTCCATCAGAATGCTCAGCGCAAGCAACTGACGAAAAAAAAAAGAACAGAGGAAAACTGACGACGTGGTTTCACGGATTCAAAAGATGTGAAAGAGAGATGGTCTTTTGAGAAAATGTCTGTGTACATATGACTTGAATCCAGGGAAGCATGTGTGTCTCTCAAAAGAAAAAAAAAATCAGGCAGAGAATACGAATGCTCCGGCATCTTTGAGAAAAAGACGAATTTCTTAGAGGGGAAATATAAAGAGGGAAATACATTTTTACCTTATATGGATGCAAAGACATTTATTACGCTGACGTATGTACATCCACTCTATATCTAGTTCCTTGTGAATATTCCATCCATCTATATTAGAAAAAACTAAATGTTGAGAAAAACAGATATAAAGAAAGCACATTAGTGGCAGTAACTAGATCTACTAGACTAGCTCATATACTTCGTCTTCTTCTTCTTACGTTGTTACTTTTTCATTTCGCTGCCGATGCGATGAGATGATGATAATACCGAAAAGTGCACTGGCTCTTCTGACTCGGAAAAAAAGTTATAATAATCATGGTAAGTAATGTACCCATGCCAAGGAAGAAAAGGACTTTGGTGGTGAATGCACTTCTTTTTACTTTTTAACTACTATTTTCTTGGCAGCTTCAGGAAAAGAAGAGAAGAGAAAAAAACGCATAAGAAGTAGTAGTAGTAGTAGCAAGTAAGTTCATAATAACATTTACAACCCTACGAAAGCTTTATAGATAGTTATGATAGGGTAGTGCAAGAAGGAAAATGCAGTAAAGCAAAGAAAGAAAATTTTCTACAAGGAAAAATGTTTTTTCTCCTTCGACTTCTCGTTGCAGTCAAAGTTTTTTTTTTCTTTTTCCTTTGGATGATGGAACTTTTAGTCTGATATCGCCGCGTTTCTGTTTCTTCTACGGATGAGCCATTCGAACAAGGAACCTATAACCGGCATCATCAACATGATCATCGCATCGGATGGACGCAGAAGAGAAGGAGGCAAAAAATGCAAACGGAAAGATGGAACTTTTAGTTGAGTCTGAGTCGAGGGTGGAAAAACTAAGGTTTTCATCCGTACAATTTTTTTTGTTTCTTTCTCGTTTAGTTAGTTCGCTGATTACAACATTTTCTTAAGATACTGCATTACTGCTTGCCTCTGTATTCACAATTTTCTTCATTTTTTTACTTAAAAGGATCAATGTAAATGAACATGAATTGCGCAATGAGACCAAAGCGCTTTTTTATTGTCTTCATTTGTACAAGACTCAAGTCAAGAAAGCCAACGGTTTCAGAGGAGAGAAACCCATGTTATTATTATTATTTTGCCATTTTATCTTAATATAAAGGGAATGCATCATGAGTGTTAAATGGCATTATGACGCGAGCAAAGCAAGAGCATTCAAAAAAGAAATTTACTTACATTGTACAAACTATAGGCACGTAATAATTTGTACTGGGTGTAGAATTGTTATTAAATAGGCTCACGAGAAATAAAAAGGTTTTGTGTGGAGTCATGATGGTGGTGGTTCTTTTTTTTGTTTGATGATAGTGGTGGCATCATACTGCAAGACTGAAACATTTTCCCTTCTTTTCCCATGTCGATCTTCTCTAAGAAAAGGAGACAAGATAAATATCTGCTCCTTTACTCAAATAAAAAATACATCGTAAGTTTTGCTCATTCCACTAGAAAATGTTTGTTTGTTGGTGCTTTTTTTCGCCTTCCCGTGGTTTTCCTAATTTGTGACTGAAGAGCAAGTTGAGTTGTGAATGCACATGAATATTTCACTGCTGCTGCTGCTGCTTCTGGAGCAATAAGTGGAAGCGAGAGAGCATACTTCTCTCACTGAAAGATAATGAATTTGATGCGGAGAATCGGAGAAACTTGGAATATTGTAGTAAGCAAAAAATGTCTTCCTCCATGAGTTATAGGTATCCTTTTGTGTGGCATTTCCGAATTACGCAAAAAGGAAGTCCCGAAAAGAATTCATTCCTTCTGAGGCGATATGCATAGTTTGTTTTTTTATCTGCCACTTCCAAAATACAACAAAAAATAGTTTTGGCTTTGAAAGAATTTTGCCTAAGAAAACGTACATAAAATAGATGAAGAATTAAAGCGTGAATGGAAGATGAAGTAATGCGTAAGATAGTTTTTCTTTGTTTGATTTTTCCAATGACTTTCGTTAGGATTGCATCACTCTGACTTCACAACTTTTGGCAAGTTTTTGTACAGAATACGTAAGTAATTGCTTGAATCGGTACAGGGCAATTCGTTCTGTTTGCTTTAGAATCTTAACTTACAATTTTCAATGGAGCGGTGAAACAAGAGAGAGAGAGGTACATGATGAAAATGTTGTAAACCCCCGAAAAGATTTTCTATCAAAAAATTTTCCAATGTAATGTCTAGATCTTCTGAGGAAAACAATTTCATGACGCTTGTTTTCTATTCTCTGGAAGGTGGATCATTAGAGCCAAACTAAAAGAGTACGTAATACGTAATCCTTCAAAAACATGTTCTGTCAGAAGGAAACAGACGTATAAAGAGTCAAAGGGCGATTTGCTAGCTGTATTCTGATGATCTTTGTTCCATGTAACCATCTAACATTAAGCTTGCATTTACGTGGTACATCAGTGACTTTTAGAACTTTTTTTCGCTATCTTGCTAGTCATCCGATGCAACATTACTATTGCACCAACCTCTCCTAGTAACACCCAGATGCGGTTTTGCAAGAGAACCCCAAAGTGCCTATTCACTAGAGATGATCATCATGGTCACATGAGAACGAGATAAAATGATGAAAGAACTTTTGATGCGCTGGAATTGGTGGAGTCAAGCGTTTTTCGGATTTAATGGATGACATGGCTGTCATGGGAAAACGTGAATTCATTCCTTTGATATGGTTTGTTCAATTCTAAATGCAGCCAATTCTCTGGTGCATGTAAAAATCATTCTCGTGAGTATAACCAAAGAAAATGTCAGAGCCTGAAAAATAATTCTGTATGCATCATCCCTATAATAGTTTATGGTATCAACAAACCCCATATTGCAATTGGCTTATGAAGTGAAGATTTGACGTATTTGGCTTAAATGGTCCATAAAACGAAGAATGCACTTCACATTTTCAATGCGTCTCGTGTTCTTTCTGACTTCAAGAAAAAACGATACCACCTTCATCTTTTGGAATTCCCCAGTATTAATCTTTTCAATCTTTCTATCTCGATCAAGTCAAAATACAATATTGGTAATAAAAAGTTATGATTTTTTGTATATACCATATTTACCCAATTTGAAAGATAATTCCTCTATTTGCATCTGATAACCACTCATTAATTTAAAAGGTACTCTTTGAAAGTCTCTACTCTTTGGCATTGATTTAGCCCTATATGGAGCTCAATTCAATTACAAAAAGTGTCGTTTTGTTCTTTCTTGAAGTTCTAAAGATACCAATTTGAGCATGCGATGATGAACAAATGTGATTTCAACGATGTTTAAAAAGTTTTATGGTTCTTGAATGTGGTAAAAATGGTTTTGTACCTCAAAGCGATTTAATGAAGGATTTCATTAGTGCATCCATTTATCAGGCCCAATTTGAGCACTCTGATAAATACATTCAGGTCAATTAAAATTCTCCTAAATCCGTCTTTTGGTAATGAGCTAGACCATTTTAAGGAATTGTTCAGTGGAAAATGGATTTTTCATTCCTGACTTCTGAGACAAGTAAACAGCTATCGGAATTCCCTTGCTTTGAGTTAAACGCAGGAATGAAAGATGGAATGCGTAGATGCTGTTTTAAATGGCGGTAGTACCCCTATATGACGGATAAAGTCATTTCTTACAAAACGTCTGGCTTTAAACAATGAAAATAAAATTGATAAAAATAATGATGATGAACTTAGTGGTCTCTCCCGTGAAAGTACCTCAACTTTTTGTAAAGATAAAAGG
Organism: Seira musarum; assembly: GCA_027743895.1. Classification (NCBI taxonomy): domain Eukaryota; kingdom Metazoa; phylum Arthropoda; class Collembola; order Entomobryomorpha; family Entomobryidae; genus Seira; species Seira musarum. Next base: position 30,061 of record JAHZMX010006585.1, on the reverse strand, counting down.
TGTATATTCAAAACTAGAAATGATAGTAAAAATAAAATGCGTTCGTATCAAACATATGCTCTCAATTAAAAGTGAACTTCATTTGATAAATGAGGATATTTCTCGTAAAGAGTTGGGATTCTTTTAGACGAGTTTATGTCTACAATGATATCGGGTTTGAGGTCTTGTCAAGATCTTAATCTTGTTTCCCACTGACACCTTCCTTCTTCTTCCCGTGCATCAAATGTATGAAACAAAAACTGTTTACTCCACCACCACCACGGCACAGAGTAAAGCAAAAAGGGTTATAAATTTATGTATTATCATCATTATTATTACATAGGGATGGAAGGAAAGTCGATGTAAATAGCTTAGTTCCCCTCTGTAAAAAGCTTTCTCATCTTTATTGCTACCGTCTTAGTATGAAGCTTTCACATCCAACAAAATGTAGGATTTCTGATCGTGCATGCATGAAACCGGAACCTTAGTTCTGTGTGCGATAAAAATCTCATTTACGACCATAAAAGCTTAAAATTATTGTTAATTCAATTCATTTCTGTAAACTAAGTGCGTCAATTCATTTTTGGTACATAAATTTTAATACGATGATTTTTTACCTTGAACTCTTCTTCCACTCAAATTGAACATTTATTTTTCAAAATGAAGAACTTTGCTGCACCGTAACTAATTTTATATACGCTAATAAACGAAAGCAAGAAAATCATTCGCCAACTTGTTCAAGAATGGAGAACTGCAGAACTACCTGTCGTAAATTTCTAGAGTTAATTGTTGACTATTTAAGAGACTGGCCGCGTCCACAGAATGAGCTTCTCGATAGGTGACGGTGACAGGTGAGCTCTTAATTTGTTCACAAAAAACTAAACTGAAAGGTAAAAATCCAACCCATTTTTTACATCTTTACCTACATGAACGTGGCGGCGATGATGTTGATGGCGCTTAAAATTTATATTTTTGCCATTGTACTTCTCGCTCCTTTTTTCATTTTCTTCATGTACCTTTCTCAGGTTTTTTTTATATGCATAGGTAATTCATTCAAATGTGGCAATTCTAGTTTTATGGTCATCATCATCTTTCAGATCATCATTTTACTTTGGCTCGTGTTTCACTCCTCAAATCCTCCTAAGTTGCATGCAACCCAACACGAGGTTGTTGAGGAACACGAAGCTAATCCATCTTTTTCTCCTTGTCTTGACAAGTAGCATAAACGCGTAATTAGCAAAACAACAACAACTTCTTGTGACCATTCTCCTACCACCTTAAAGGATAAAAATATATCTTTACATTTTTTTTTAAAATTGATTTTATGTAAGGCTTGAAATGACTTTGGGTTAAAGTTAAAGAAGCCTTTGTAGAAGAAGAGGAGTAGTCGCGTCGGTTTTGTTGGGTAGAAAGGATGTACAAAGTACAACGTAAGTAACAAGATCGATAGCTACGTGATTTTGATCGCATACACATCCCCTGAGCTCACTCCACAACAACAACAGATCTGCTCGCGTCACATCGCGCATCATTTTATTTTACCATCATCATCATCACAAGCTCAAAAGAGAATATTTTCAAGTTTTGATTTGAATATGAGTACCTACTTCAGTAGTTGAACAAGTAAATTGTGTTACCTAAAAAGTGACTGGTCGGCGTCGCTTTAAAAAAATAATTTCATCATCATCCACCACACATCATATATCATATCATACATGTACGTTCCTCAAAAATTTTGCATGCATCATCTTCAAAAGCATATTGTTGTTCATGGATAATAATACTTTTACGAGCCTTTATTACAATCGAACAAAGCATCATATCCTAAGAGTCCAATTTGTTATTTTAAAAATTTCATAGCGTTTTTCTATGCCTGCTCTTATGTTGGTCTCATTTTTTCAGTGAATCATAATAATATCAAGTTGTAAAAGAACATATACATTTGCATCCACACACGAGGCAAGAATTCAGAGTGTAGATGATTTTACTTACATATGAACTGAGACACAAATGAGAGCAATTCTTTTGCCTTGAGCCCAACAATAATACAGGCATGTAACAATACAGATTTTTTTCGTCCTCTCTTCGGCTCTAAAGCCATTATAGTAATTGTTATAATACGTAATAATAACAACGAAGGAGTGAGTTTCACTCAACAAGAAACATAAAAAGTGGTATAGCGGTGCTTTAGGGGAAAAGTTGAGACTCCGAACATTTGAAAAATTTTCTGTGTATTACCACCATGGACAAAAGGTACATGAAAAGGGATATAATACGTATTTTGAATTCTATGCACTTATAAAACTCTTGAAAAGAGGAACTAGACTTAAAAGAGTTTGTTTCGGTAATGCCAACTAACATTATGATTGTTCATTGCATCTCATAGACCCTCTGTCTGTTTTTAAGCCCACGTCTGTGAATCAAGTCAACTTAACTACTTTGACTTTTAGCTTTGCTCTAGGCAGTACACATGGACTGGCCATAAAATATTCATTTTTACTCTACGTATATCCTCCAATGTTGCATACATACAATACTCCTCTCTATTCTACTCTACCGACAACAATATTACAGTTTTCTGTTCCACTCTATAGGAAAAAAAATTCTATGCAAACCGTATAACTAATTCCAATAGTGCAGAAGTACTTTTTGTACATATAAAAATTCATTTTTCCACTGCTTTTTTAATGTTTCCCATTATACGTGACAGAATGGAGCGATTCATCCTATTGTGTTTTATACAAAACATTTTTTATCCCCTACGATAAAACTTCCACTCTGTCAGTGTAGTTATAATGCTGCTGCATGGCCATTTTTATTATTGAGCGTATATTTTTTTCGCAGGAAAAAGAACAAACTAGGTACATAAGAATTCCGTCTAGTCTGTTGCTCGTGTTTAGAGAAGGGAAGTCTCTATGTTTGAGTAAGTACGCATGCCTTTCGTTCTGAAGAAACGGAACGGCTTCAGCTTTTAGTTTAGTTGGTTCAGCTTCACCACTTATTATAGCTTTAAGCTTATGGATATGGAGGTACAATAAACTTGTGTCCTGCTTTAACACACAAGAGCTGCAAAGAGATGTAAAAAGAGAAAAAAAAATATCTGTACTTCATAAGCCTTTGCATGTAGTACATGTTCGTACCTAAGCTCAATATCTAGCAGTCTTCGCTCTGATCTCATCTCTTGTGCTGAGCACAGAGTCATTTTTATATGAGAAAAATAAGATTATAAGAGTTTTTGTGATGTAGTTAGTACTGATATATAATGATGACGATTTTTTTGCCTTCCATTTGATTCCCCTACAACTTCAAGTAACAACTACAAGAAGAGTTGCAAAGGATATTTGAGTGAGAGATCCCCAAAAAATAAGTTTTTAATCTACATGCTCAAGTAAATAGGTTTACGTACATGAAGAGATGGAGTACATATACGCACAGGATTTTACATACGACACGGCTCTTCTTGTCTTAGAAAAAAAGTCTTGATCTTTCATACCAAGATCAAACCTTTGCGTTTTCTGTGCTATTATTATTATTTATTTGGATTTTTTGGGAGATAGCGAGAATAAATATTTTTTACCTACGAGTGAAGTGCTTGATGATGATAGTGTAGAGCTTGTACCTTACCTTGTTAGATTCGATTGGATGTTGTTGAATGCATTACTTTCATCGTCATCATCATCATCATTAGCAGTGTATTCAACCATCCATCCGAGAAGGAGTGAAACAAAATTTAGAATTTTTCTTTAAAGTGTGGACGAAAATATTGTGAAAAAATTGGAGAGAAACATAGCATTTCAATTTAATGGATCATTAAAACCTATGTAAGAAACTGTAACTGAATTCAAAAGAATTTCAGAGTCGGCTACAATTAAAATCTTGTTGAAGATCTCGGTTAAATGTAGCACAGTTGAGAACAAAACATTTAATATTTTAAAAACGTTTTACAGTTTAAATGTAATAAAAATTGCTTAACTATGCTCATTTGATAACGTTACATAAAAAAAAGTTTTCTCTAAATGGTTCAGAAAGGAAAACAACTTGGATCATTACAGAAGTAAGTAATCTCTTTTGAAGCGGAAGAAATTACGTTGAAGTTTACGCCATAATTAGTGCTCTAGTTCGATAACAAATCCAAAAAGTAATCAACTCCACCACACAGTCAGTCAGAAATCCCAAAAGCATCTCTGAGATTACTAAATTTATTCATGTGAAAACCTCAAAACCAAAGAGGGAAAAGCGTCGAGTGTGAAATCCTAACGGATTTGGGTGAGAAACACCTGCATGGATTATCTAAAGGTGACAAAATTTCTTCCTTGTGTAAGTAGTGGATGGTGATAAATCAAGCGTAAAATTCTGAAGGATAAATTGAGACAAATCGAAAAATCGCTTTTTGTTCACTCGTGCAACCACACGGAAAAGTTGTGAATGAAGAATGTGAATGCAAGTGAACAGGAGAAAGGTGCAAAAAGACAATAATTTTCGCGTTTTTAATCTGCAAGCTTTTGTGTCTGAAAAAAGTGCGTGAATTGTCCTCGTTGGTTTGGTTTCGTGATGATGGTCGTTTCATGACCTGATGGCTACGGCTACTGCTTACGGTCTGACAGGTGTGTGTAGTGCACAACATTCTGTGCGTGTTGTGCGTACTATATTACAAAGTTGACAACAAATTTCGGTTACGCTTTTACTGAAATTTTCTAACTTTGGATGAATTCAATTTTACAATCCAGGTTTGGAATCATCCACAGGCTTTAAACGGTCTAGAACTATCGAGTAAGTCGAATTCAATATGAATATTACTCATCCAATAATTTAAAGCTACATAATATTAAGCAAAAATTGAGAAAGTTTTTTTTTTCTAAGTATTACATTCCTTTTTCTTCATATTTTTTTTTGCAAATCAGTGCGTGTCAAAGAATAAAAATGATCGTATCATCTTTTTTGTGTACATTTTTGTTTGGTGACGGAAGAATTTAAAAAATACAAATGTCACAGTCACTTATGTAGGTAACTGATATGTCACTTCCTTTGTGCAAATTGAAACTGCCTCTCAATTTACCACATTACATTTTATTACGTAATCTAGTTAAAAACGGCTATTCAAATATTAGACTTTGAATTTAAATCTTGTTCGAGAAATGTGGTTTCAAAAATATTCTCACCTCGTAACTCCAGATCATTATAAAATGCTAAATGATAAAGAAAAATAATGAGGTAATTTTGAAGATCGAAATGATAAAATAGGATGATTACTATTATGCCTTCTACGTACTCGTTTCCTTGTCTCATCATCCCATCATAATAATAATATTCAGTGTATGATTATTATAAAGTGTATTATTCATTCCTGTGTGTGTTCATTAGGCAAACTGAGGGAAAAAATATGATGGCGCGCGCGACCAACTCGCATTTATTTACACTTATTCTTTAAATTTTACTTCATTCCACACTTATTATTTGCTTACTACTACTCCATTTCTTCGCTACAATTTAGGTAAAAAAAGATAAAACACTGAGGTTGCATGCAGCTACCTGACTTACTGATTTGAGATAGTATGTTCAACGGATGCATAAATTAATAAAAATGAAGCTCATCAATGTTAAATTCAATCACCGACTCCGCTGTTGTTACTTACCTTGCTCGAAAGTGCTATCACTATATCAGTTGTTAGTAGTCTTCCCTTACGATGAGAAAAGATGCTAATGAACTAATTCTTTGGAAAATAGGAAAGAGGAAACCTTTTTCAAAGGAAGCGTCTATTCGTCTTCGACATTTTTTGCTAAGCTTGGTACATATCACGACTATGCGAAGTAGATGAGACGAAAAGGTTTTGTTTTACTCAATTTTTTTTATTGAAACGGTGAACAAAAAAACGTTGTGATGATGACGATGATGATGATGATGATTGGCTTTCATTATTTATTTATGAGTTTGAGAATAAAGTAGAGACTGAAAGACATTTGAGGTGTTTTCACAAAACACATACCGGCATTTTATAGTTCAGAATATTGAGAAAGAACGCATTATAATTCAAGTAAAAATTCAATTAGTATTAGTTAAATAGGCAATTGAGGTTTATAAGGATGATACATTCTGTGGGAAAATGGGAATGGGTATTGTATTGTTTTGCTGAAGCACGACACGCGATATCTTTCTTAAACCAAAATGAGCTAAAAAACTGTACAATAAAAAAACTTTCTCATAAGCTTTGTTGAAATCTGAAGTATGTATGTATTTAAGCATATTTTTTTAAAATGCTAGAAGCAATTGCTTAGGAAGACGCTAATTTATTTGCAGATTTGAGGGGGACCCCATGATCACAGGTCCAAAATACGCCAGAATGGACGAAGAAAATATTCAAGATAAGGAGAGGTTTGCTAGGTAAATGAAATTTGGTCTCCATTTTGCACTGTGCTGTAAATAGCTTGCACACCTTTTTTGAGCAGCAGAAAATATTTTGTCGAAATAATTTTATATATCATGCAGGGAGAACCACTGTGAAATAGAGCGGCGTCGGAGGAACAAGATGACCGCCTATATCACAGAACTCTCGGACATGGTTCCCACTTGCTCTGCGCTGGCTCGTAAGCCAGATAAGCTCACTATTCTTCGAATGGCCGTCGCACATATGAAGGCACTGAGAGGTAATACAGAGTGCATGTGGCTTAGAAATAAAAAAATGAGATGAATTAAATTGGGACTCTTCATCATCAAGTTTTTTTTTCTTTGACTACGTTCATCCCTTCACTGAGAAAAACATGAGCCTCGTGATATATCCCGTGGGGATTTGTAGATGAATTTTTGCTGTTATTAATTTTATTCTAAAAATGAGATGATGAAGAGTCTTGATTAAAAAATGCATTCCTGTCAAACCCATTTCATTCGACAAGCTTCAAACGATGCCTATGTGAGAGAACGAGAGACTAATCGTAAGAAGTTCACATAGAGAATGAACTGGTTGGTACATGTCGGGGTGCATAACTCGTTTCCATTTGGGTAATATTTATAATTTCTGCGAACACTACTTTTTTGGGGAATGTATGTGCTATTTACTGATGGAACAGGTGCTGGCAATACAACCTCGGATGGAACTTACAAACCATCTTTTCTAACGGATCAAGAATTGAAGCATCTCATTTTGGAAGCTGCCGACGGATTCCTTTTCGTCGTAGCTTGTGACACTGGTCGAGTCATCTACGTATCTGATTCCGTAACACCGGTACTCAATCAGGCTCAAACGGAGTGGTTTGGCTCATGTATTTTCGAACAGCTTCATCCAGACGATGTCGAGAAAGTTCGTGAACAACTGGTAAGGGAAAACTTCATTTGCAGTCATGCTTAGCATTAGCATTTATTCTTCACGTATCTAAAACTTTGTAACTTTGTTACATCATGCAGTCAACTCAGGAGCCGCAAAATTCTGGTAGGATATTGGACTTGAAAACAGGAACGGTGAAGAAAGAGGGTCATCAATGTAAGTTTCTTACAAAAAAATTTAATTTTAAAATCAATTTTGAAAGCCAGTTTTTTTCAATTTTACATTTATTTTCAATTGTAGTAAGGCCAATCTTACTCTTATTCCACGTGAATCCCTCAACTTACATAACTACCATCCATCCAACTGCCTCAACTACAACTGCCAGATTCATTATAATTATCGTTTAAACGTGCCTTTTGATTTTCTTGCATGGCATGCATGCATGTCAAGCGCTTTTTTATATTGTGGCATGCTTTCCTTCTTTTTGTCACTTTCTCCGATACACTACCGAAAATCGTTTTCATGATGATGACGATGACGTGCGCGTCATTTACGTGCACTTAAATATCGTGTAATTATATTGTCCATGTGGTTATGTGTTTGTGTGTGTGCCTAAGATTATGCATTGTTTTTTCGGTTGCTCCATTTAATCTGGATTGTGCGTGCATATTTGAAAGAGTAAGGGAACCGTTACATTTTCGCTACTAGCGAAAAAAAAAATCTCTGTCATGACATGTGAGATGCAGACTGTCAGTCATCGTGTGTTTGCCTGCGCACACGACAAGTCTCTGTTACTACTATTATTTAACCTAAGAAAATGAATTGGAGGAGCGTGATCACGTTCATAGGTTGAACGTCTTGTTTATACGGTTTTGACATGTGAGCAAACTGATTCTTGAATTGCATGATTTTGCCCAAAAAACCGTCACATCACACTATTTTACTACACACCTTTTATGTTTTCACCGACTGACGGACAATTGGCCAAATAAAACACTTGCACTTGAGGCATAATTTATCACGTTCATACTTAAAAAGCAATAACTCTGTCTGAGAAGAAGTTAGCAAGTCTCATCATTCCGTGCTCATCATTCATTCATTCAATACCAATAAGTGTGGTCGGTGCGTGATAAAATTATTCGTGCTAACTGAGAGTATTCGTTTCAAACGAAAATTTGTAACGGATTCTTCCGAAAAAAGGTTCAAGTTCAAATGAGAGTCACCACATTATTGTGTTTTTGAGTGAATAAACACTTAAGAAATTGGTAGTTAGCAAAGTCAATGACGAGAGAGTAATATGGTCCTCTTAAATACCTTAAAAAAACTTTGCGTGAGGAAGAAGATGCGCGAGAGAGAAGTGATCAAAGGTGTGGGTCTGTTGCTAAACTCCAATAAATAATATAACATGACATGCGTAGCGTTTGTTCGTCCGTTCGTGATGGATATTTAAACCAATATTTTCCTAATATGAATGAAATGAAATAACGCACACGGATGAGCTGATTTCATGATCACACGATACGATACCCAAAATTTTTCATTCATGATTTTTTTTGGAATCTGTTTCGTTTTTTGGAACCTTTTTTAAAAACATGACATTAATAAATAGGATGAGTTCATTTGTCATCTTATTTTTTCATCTCGTGCAGTTAAGCTTTCATGAGCCATGCTATATGTCATGTCAAACCTCACAGTCACTATACTACCACCACCACCATCATCATCACTACAAACAAAAGAAGAGCTACTGATTGTGAGTCCAACAACTACTAATCCAAGGATCATAACCTACCCTTATTCTATGCATTTATTATGAACATGTAATGTAACACCGCCGATTGAGTTAGTCACAATAGAGAGACCCATCATCATCTTCAACCTTTTCTGCACATTGTTTACAATCACGTAAAGGCAATAACGTACATGCACATCATCGCCACACACACAACACCACTAAAAAGTCAAAATCATCCTCATGCACAAAGTATTTAACAAATTTCTTGCAAATTTGTCTTTCGTGACAAATTCAGACTCACGCGGCATCTCTCAATGAAGTACTTTTTTGAATGTGCGTATCCAATAAAATGGGTTACGGGGGATGTAAAAGGGAAATGCTCATACAATTTCAATAAAATTATTTTTGGATTGCTATTAAATTAATGATTTAATAATGACATCATAGACGACTACATAGTTCTTTTGTGAAGCATTGATGAATTTGGCCAACTATAAAAGCACTATATTTGTTCAATAAAATTTTATTCGTTTGTATTCATTTTTTTAATAAAAAAGAAAGGGTTATTTTGTCGTTGAAAAATAAAATATGCCGCATTTTGTAAAAGTTGCCTTTGTTCCGATCTAACTCGTTATTTTCTTAATTTTGTTGAAGATTGATGCATTTGATAAGCAACGATTTTTTCAAAGTATTATGATGGTGATGCATTTATACACATTAAAAATATTTTTGTTTGATGGACCCAAGTTGAAAAAAAATAGTAATGGGAGACAGGGGTTCCTTGCTGTGCGAGTTTTTGTCGTTGTTTTCCTTCTTGGCGATTCTAAATGTTTGGGAGTTGAGTAGTAGAAGTAGTGACTCTGAGTCAGAGTAGAAAAAAATAAATGTTATTTTTTGGGTTGCGTGATCACTCTGAAAAATTCGTGTCAGATACGGAGCAGACCAAGTTTAGAAAAAAATGCTTTTATAACGATATATTATTATTAATGTTGATTCGTCTCCCAATTTTTTTCAGCTTCAACTTTTGCCTTTTCTTTCTGCTGCTTATTTTCTAGATAAAAAGAGAATCATAATAATAATGGTAGTTGTGTAAAAAGCGAGTAATAATAATCACATTGATGATGATGATTATTATATGAAGAATATGGATGGAATATGTTTTGATGGAAGAATGCTTTTTTTCTACAATTTTTTATTTTTATTTTGGTAGCATGCTACAATATGATATGTTTTTGGTGGTTGATTGCAGTTCTCAAGTTGAAAGGGCAGGTGATGTCGGTAATGTATCGATGTCGGGCGAAAAATCGAGAATGGGTCTGGCTTCGAACATCCGCTTTCGCCTTTCTCAACCCGTACACGGACGACGTGGAATACATCGTTTGCACCAACACATCTGCCAAGTATGGACTTTATTCCTTTATAAAATAGTTTTTTGATGATTTGATGTTTGAATGTCGAAGTAGATATGTGGAAGAATTTATGAAAAATGTCTCATGAAATAAGACCATAAAAATTGAAGGAATTGCATTAAGAAAAGACCTTCATGATTCAGTGGGGATGACTCTTGTGATTCCAAGAAACCACAAAGACAATCGTAATTTTAAGGAGAAAGAAATTACCTTACTTCGCCCAATCATGTGAACAAAAAAGTGTTGAAGTTGAGTTGTAAAAGAAACAGTCCATTATTGGTCCCCATTACTTATACTTGTATGAAAATTTCAATTTTTTATTACATTTGAAAGGAAGTGTATTGCATGTTAGGCACAAAAACTAGTCAAAAATATTTCCAGAGGAGAGAAAGTCAGTTCACTCTAGGGTTTTCATATAATCGATTCACATGTGTCGTTAATTGTTTTCATTCGTCAAGCTGATGATTTGCATTTAATTTTAGTTCATGGTGAGGTGGTTAAATATTTAGACACGAAGCATTTCCTGGCTTTATAATTGTTTGCGGTATTTTTTGGAGAGGAAAATAAAAAATGACTACGTATTTACGTAGAAGCATTTTTTTCCCTTTTCTTTGTCATGCTTGCTGACTTACTTTGGAGACCTTGAAATTAGCATAATATGCTTAGGGATTGTTAGTAGTAGTGGGGTCTCGCTTGCTTGTCCAGTAATTTGAGCCTCTCTGTTGAAAAACTTTTGGTTTTATTTTACATATTGAAAGTCTGACAGGAAAAGATCAAATTAAACGAAGGTGAAAAAAAACTTTTTTATGTCGATGATTTAGTGACCATATGCGTGAGAGAAGAGGCTAGGAATAATAATAGTTACGTAAATGGCTACGTATTCAAAACCTTTTTGTGTTCATTTACTCTTTTCCCTCTTTTGAATGGAAAATTGAGATTTTATGCATCGATAAAAATCTTATCTCCTCTTAGTTATGAAACGTTTTAGGAAATGGTCTGAAAAACATTTTTAGTAAATAAAATAGGTACTCATAAAGCAGTCTCATTGAATGGAGGACGTAGTAAATCTGATTTACCTGGAGTGGAGGAAATGATTTACATTTATCGTCCAAGCTGTCATCTAGTTTAGAATGAAAATGAATGTGAAAATATGAAAATAAATAAATAAATGTAAAAACTAAAAACAACTCTCCTTTCCCAAACAGAGCACTCCAACATTCCCATGATGGAACCACGGATAACAACAATCCGGGTGATCACAGCGTAGCCCAAACTTTTGGAGCTCAACCAGGCTTGGACTACTCCATGCAACGTTCACCGCGAGACGCCATGTACTCTTCACACATGGTTTCCTCCCATATACAAAGTAAACAAAGGACTTATCAATAACGCCCGGACTCCATAAAATGTTTCCACAAAAGAAACTAATCTTGACGGAAATCAATTTACAGGTACACGAGCAGGTAGTGCAAGCAGTTATAGTAATTACGAAGGGCAGAGCAGCTCGCCAATTAGCTATAACTCTCCAGCTCAACCGGCATCCAATGCAACGGGCTCAACGGAGTCTCCTGGAAGCGTACTTAATCGCATTACTACCAAAGCAAACACAAGCCCAACACCGGGACAGGTAGCCTGGAGCCAACAAACATCTCAACAGCACATTAGACAAGTAATTACCTCACATTTTTCTTTCCACTCTCCATTAGCTTTTTTCCCCTTCTTGGTTCTTCCATGAGGGCGAATAAAACAGTATCGTTGCAGGCTATAGGGTATTATTATTATTACTATTTTCTTGACGACTGGCAATAAAACAGCATAGCGCCTAGTAGGTTTTTTTTTCAGTCAGTGTGAAGCTGCCAAAAATGTGATGAAGTTTTCTCCCATTTTTACTGTCCTTACGACATTCTCAATTTCATGTAATGTTTAAGGAAACGAGTCTCAAAGACATCTCATCTTGGCAATGTAGAGATCATGTTTGACTAGGCAAGGTGTATTTTTCTCTTTGTACTTGCTAGCATGGTCGTATCATGATGTTGAAAATGATGGGTAATCCGAGAAGTATGTAGCGTTCTCGCCTGCTCGTAAAAAAACTCGTGTCTTTAAACTTTTTTATGGCTCATTAAGCATGCAGCTCTGTTTTTACAACTTTGAGGCATTTTGTGATTTATGAATAGGGCTAAGTAAGTCTTTACTCTGATGATGTACTCTACGTAAATCCGTAGTTTTTTTTCTTTATACTTTACCATCAAGGAATGTTGTGATAATAGAGATGAGAAAAAGCTTTTTATGGTCATACATTTCTCAAAAAAATATTTATGCCTTTTCAAAAATATATTTACATGTCAAACTATTTGCCAAGAGGATTAATTGCATTGTCTTCAGTTTTTACGAGCAAGTTCTCAACGGGTCTGCCTTCTTTGCCATTTTTTTAAAGACATGCACATGAATAGTTATTATTACGATGTGGTTATTTACGCTTTGTAAAAGAGGACAAACTGGCATGATCATATTAAAAGAATTTAAAATTCTGAAAGTGAATTCGAATGTGACATGTAAATGGTTTTACGAGCAACTCCAGATTAGATTTTGCGGGCAATAAAGAATACCGATATTTGTTCGAGGACAGAAAATACAACATTAAGTTTTATTGCATCCTTTAAAACTATCAGTGATTTGTCAACCTGCGTACTGCCGTACGCAATTAATTTGATCGTAAAGGAGACGTCATTGTTAAATATTATGGATTGAATGCTTGATTAAATAAATTATGCTTCAGGAATTTAGGTTCGGAGAAGAATCAGTAGAAGATAGATTAAATGTGAATGGAACAGTATTTCGATGACTTGGACAACATATGTAGTTAATTATTAATTACAGTTGATATGTATATTCTATAATTGATATGAATTAAGTTACAATAGAAAATGCAGAAAGTATGTATCTTCAAACCCGAAGGGCTATTAGCGTTAATATTAACCTGAGCAGCCAAAAGAAGTTATAATTTTCTTGCCACAGATTATTGCCTACACCATTCTGCCTCTTAAAGAAGGCTGTCACCATAATAGATCTGCCCTGCGCAATGTCATTTAAAGTCGTTGACATAATAATTATTTTTATTTGTGCTTGCTAAATGGTAAAACAAACTGTTAAGGATATAACTTAATGAAAATAAATTTTGATACTTTTACAGTCTGGCTCAGAGGGTTACCAACAATACAATCAAATTAGCCCATCGCGGTCCCCCAGTGGACCCACTTACACTCAACTCAGTGGGGGATCAGCTAGGGCTGGGGCTGGCGTAGCTCCACCTACCCAAAGCAACTCCTATCATGCTCCACCAAGCACTGCACCAGGTATTTTACCGTTAATTAAATTATAACTTTTCGTAAAAGCCAACTTTCTTTTCTTAATTTAAATGAGAATTTTTTAATTGAAATTTTAGGAATGTGGGCCTCATGGCAAAATGCTGCCGCAGCCGATGGAACGCCATCAACCGCTCCAAACGCCACAGTTGGAAGTTCCGCAGGTCCGACCGGCCACCCCCACCCACAAGCACCAGGAGAATTGCAAGATATGCTGCAGATGCTGGATCATCACACCGGAACTGCACCATTTGAAGATCTAAACATGTTCAATGCTAACTTTGAGTAACTATTTTGTGTAGCTTAATTTTGTATGTATAACTGTATTTTATATATTTTTTGCATGAGCAAAGAAAGGAAACTTTTACATTTTACCTGTGTGCATTGGTATTGCTCCCGCTATTATCGTGAACTTGAAGTTTTCCATTTGCTTAAGGGTTTATGAAATCAATGAAATTAATTGACTTTATAAAAACATTTACCTAAACTGCCTAGCTTTGTTAAAATGTAAAATAATAATTAGTTTTCTACACATAAATATTTAAGCCTATAAAAGGGAGATTTTAAGGAAATTTGCCACTTTGGATTTGGCTATGCTATGAAATTAAAACGAGTTATACTATATTCACAGCAAAACAGCTTTGTTAGTTTTTCATATTCATCATTGAATTTTTAATTGATGCGGGTCTTTATAATTCCTAAAGAATAAGAGCTGGCGATATAGCCAACAAGATAGCACACAAGGTTGTCAGCTAAAACATTCAAATTGACGATCTCGCACAGCTATATTTTATTCAGCTGTGCTCTAACTGATAAATAAGCAACGTATTTCTTTGCTACGAACTTAATGAAAGAATAATAATTTGTAAATTATGTAATTAATTCTTCTAAATATGGGCTGCTTTTATTCAGCATATCAACAAAATACATACTTCATCCCGAATTTCTTCCAGTTGCATATCCAAAGGAAAAAAATGGAGATAGAGAATTAGTAATCCAAAATACAATTTACATGTACTATAATGTAGGAAATTTTTATTTTGTAGAATGACAGGCCACTTGTTCACTAAGGAAAAGGAGAAAGTACTTATTTATGTCTGACGTGTAAAATTAGTGAATGGGAAAATGGGATAGACTAGAACTTTTACTCCAAAATTACTTGTGTTCTACAAGGACATAATTTTTTTCTGAGAAATGCTAGCAGAAAGAATTTCAACCAGCTAGAGTTACGAATGACTTTTGTAAAGGTTTTTGGTTTACGCCATTTATTTGTAGAAAAAAAGAGGTTAGCCTGATTTTTTATTGAGGTTCAGTACTTATTTTGATTTTATTGTTAAGTAATTTAAAGAATAGTAAATAATTTAGATAGGTTATTTAATAAGCGAGATAATGATTGAAATTATTTTTAGCTTATGGAATGTGATGTGCTTTATATTATTTCTATAAAAAGTTTTATTGTGACATCGAGCATAAAATTGTTAATTTTAAATGTGCATAAACTAGATAATATACAATACATGAAATTGTACAATTTTTTTAGCGATCCTTTTGCTTTGAAATATTCATCGACGAATTTTTATCGGAAATAAAAAATATCATTTAAATAGAAATGAACGAAAACAAAGTGAAGCTCTCTTACTTATGCTGTCCAACATTTTTTTTTCCTTTGTACATATTACTGACGTATGTAGGATGTGAGGTTTGCGTCATCAATTTTTAATAATTTCATAGCATTTCTTCATCTTTTCTTATAATGACTCATTAATGTAACATCTTCGATGGGGATTTGTTCATTAGTTATTATTGTTAAATGATGCTCGTACTGAAAACGCACAGTAAGAATTATTTTCCACTTTGTCCACATTCTTTAATTCTGACTCTCTTTTCAATGTCATTTTGTTTACGAATTCTCGGCATGACTTTTGCAAAATTGACAAAACAGTAAGCGCACATCATGTAATCATCCATTTTATTAGCTCATCTCCGACATACTTCGTGTCGTGACAATTAAGGCTTTTGAGTACAACCCTTTCAATTTGAAGCTTCTTTTATATTGAGTATACAAAAAGTGATTTGTGAAAAAATGTGTGAGAACTAAATGGTTTTGCAATCTCCTTATCATACTGGTAAAATCAATGTCAAATGGACAATGCAGCGCACATCATCATAAAAAGCTACAGTTAAAGAAAGGATTCTGCGTAATTATGAAAATATTTGCTTTTGAGATTCTGCCATAGTATTCAAAACGACTCCTTTCCTACTGTCCCATTCAGAAACAGACAAAGACTTTTGAAGAATGAATTAAAGATATTCTACCTACCTTGATGTCAAAATTAGAAAAGCTTAAGTTAGAATAGAATATCACTAAAACTTTATCTACCGGGTCTTCTTTCCTCTGAAAGTTTTTTTTACTCCACTGCAAGTGCAAATAATGTAGGTACAATTCAAATAGTGTGCAGATGCTACTCTGTAGTAACTTGTAAATTGTAGAGATTACGATAAAAAGCGATAATCATGATGACCATTATTACAAAAGCTTAGAGGTCTTTTGTACCTATTGTATTTACAATGATGGTCTAAGCCAGTCGTTAACTCTGTGTGTGGCAGACACATTATCCCACAGAATTAGAAAAGAATACATACATGCCTACGACGTGTTTTCACAGATCAAAATCAAATTTCATCGTGATCGTATTTTATGTAATCGAAATCACAGATAAAAATTCTCAGTCCAGATCTCCGGACCACCTTCCTCCTGATTTCTTCGCTTCAGGCAATTTTTTTGCAACGTAAAATGTTGGGTGGAATCCGAATCAAGATCACAATTTAAAAATTGATTGCATCGCAAAATTGAATTCTTTCTTTGAAGTCGTAACATTTTCTACAATAAATCTCAGAAAAGGTGGTGGCCGAGCTGAGGAGATCAAGCTTTTATTGTTGGTACGATATATTTTAACAAGAAAAGCCCACAATATTCACATGTCTTTCGAATAAATAACAGCTATTAGTATGCATTGTTAACAATCCAAGTTTTTTTACACAGTAATAAAGCTCGCCGTGTGTGTGCATCTGTAATAAGCCTTCAATTGAACTCGTTACTTTTATTTGGCAAAAGAAAGTCCAATTCCAATCCTCAAATCTTCTTGTCCAATTCAAAAAAGAAAAGTAATAAATGAAAATGTTTGGGCAAAAAGAAGGCAGAAGCCGACAGTTTTGAGAGCTTTATGACGTTGCTCTGATATATTATTCTGGTATTACGAGAGAAAAAAAATGAAATCATCATCATTCTATCGTGATACCGATCCTACATATCGTTTTTCTTCCCATACTTGTAATGAGGAATAAAGATGGAAAGTAAATCCATCTTTTTTTTTGTGAATTTAAAGCGAAAGCCACCACCACATCACTGTAATAAATGGAGATCATTGGTACGTATCATGTAATAGGATTAACAAGTTTTCTTGCTACTTCAAAGCAGCACTTTATACATCAGTGGGGAAAGAACACACAAGAAGAGAATGATGATAGGGAAAAATGTGGCGAAGCAATGGAATTCTCGTAAAAAAAATAAAGAATGGGACGAGAGAAGAATAGAAACAATCCGTCTTTTACTTGGGATGTATTCGGCAGGTTTTTTTCTTTTTTATTGCCCCTATTAAGTTCTTGTGTGGTTCTAGAATTTTTTAAAAGAACAGGTACGGAAATATCATCATCATTGTAATTTTTAGTTGTGGAATATGACTGTAAGCTGTTCAGAAGCAAATTCAGATTTTACAAGTCTTTACAAGATCAAGATTCATGTATTTCATTAAATGAGATAATAAAGCTTGGTCTGCCAGACTCTGGAAGAACATTTTTTATAGAATTATTATAAAAATACCTTCACCTATCATTCTGGTTCATATATACGAAAGCTAAATTTGAATGCATTTTTTCGTTTGGCAAAAGAATCCTTACACTGTGTCCAGTACAAATTAAGAAAAATCAAAAAGTTAAGATTTTGGATTTTGTATGCCTAGGTATATAAGATACATTATTTTACTCATTCGAATGCCAATAGGTAGTGGACCTGTCAGCCGAAGAAGAGATTTTTTGTTTGAAATCTTAAACCGGTTCGCTTCTCACCTTCCCAAAGCAAACTGTGCCTGTAGATATTTTCTTTCAAAGAATGATAGAAATATTATGGAGAGAGAGATAAGATACAGAACGTAAGTATCAAATAAGCAAGCCAAGTTGAAAAGAATGGAGAGAATGAAACAAGAATTTTTGTTTTTATACGATCATTTTATATCACTCTCAAATTGAATTGCATTTTTTCTATGGGAAAACATGCGTATCAAAAGTAATAAATATTAAGTGGAAAATTGTCGGTTGTGCAAGTTGAATCTTGTTCGTTTTGCACTTTGAAAGCATATCAATTATTAATCTAAATTCATTCAGACTGGTAGAATTTGATTGAGCTTTTCATTAAAATTTCATTTCTCTCAAATGCATATTATTTACCAGAATGTAGAAAAGGAAAAGTAAGGCAATTCCTTTGAAATATTTTCAATTGTTAAGCGATTATATATTATGAAAGCGATAATCAGTCGGACTTTCTTGAAAGCTGAGCGTTTAGTAGGCCTGCTTTTAAAAAGTGCTTTGAAGAACCAAACAAATGAAAACTCACTCACTAACAAAGACATTGACGACTTCGACAACGAAGTATTTAGTAGAAAAGATCAGTAGCTGAAAAGCACACAAGAAAAAAGCAGAGGGAAAACATTAGCCAGCAATCTGAAACATGAAAGGAGTTGGCTGTACGTACTACAACACTTGTGAATTTCTATTGAAGTCCCATCGAGAACCTTTTATTTCATCGCTTAGCTTTCCTTCCAGCTTCCTTTATTCTTTTATTCTCTTTTTTTAACAAATGATTTATATCTCTGGAAAAAGTTAGACTAGTTTTGCTGGTGTGGTGGAGTGCTAACAGCTATCTCGCTACCGTTGCTGCTGCTGGTACTGCTGAGCTTTGTCTGGTTAAAAAGTTTGAAAGAAGAAAGAATAAAAAAAATTCGGAGACCAACACAAACTCACGCTGTGTATCCGTCCAGTAGTCTTTCCTGCCTTGCATAATGGACCCAAAACTCGATCTCACTGAGGCATAATACGGATGAAAATTCTCGTTGAATTGAATGTTCTGCTATCATCATAAGTTCAACTCAGCCCAGAAAATCTTCCCCACAGAATCTATATCATCCTCTTTTTTTGGACGGAGGCGCTAGCAATATATCAATAGCAAGAGTATTTCTATATGGTTCAAAAGCAAGTTGAGAAAATATAAAGAGTCATCAGGATGATCCTGTTTGATTTATTTGCTCCAGCTATCGCCTTACGTAATGGGACTTATAGAAAACCGAGCGGCTTGCTTGCACTGTGGCTCCCTATAATGCATATAAAACTGCCCAAAGAGGACACTTAATCAAATGATCCATAATGGTGGTATGCAAACAGTCGTTTATATAGAAGGAAAAAGTGATAAAAAAGGAACAAGTGGTGGTGTGCGTGCGCGGAAAATAACTCGTATATCATTTTCTATCCTAGAAGAAATTTTCATACAGTATAGGTCCCGGAAGGTACCGTTGCCACCAACACTGCAACAGTAGAAGCAGCATCTTCATCATTATCATCACCACTTTCAGATTTCTTTTCGTAACTCGTAAAATTGCAATAATACGTACTAAAATGCATATTATTACTGCTTGCTTCATGTATCCATTTTCTTTTGAAGTAAAATGGAGAAAAATTATGAAAAGGTTCACATGCTGTGACTTTTGTAAAAATGGAATGAGAAGGGAAGAAAAAAAGCTGGGGGAGCTACCGTTTATTTGAACCAAACCAAAGGTTGGTCTTTTCTCCATTCCACATGTCATCCACAGTCGAGTCAAGTGAAGCTACAAGACGATGTGCCTGTAACAAATAAAAGTTTCACAAGAAGAAAAAGTTTTTCCTTCATTTTCTGCGGGGTTGCTTTTTTCACTTTCTAGAGTTTTTATGATCGAAGAAAAATCCCAGTTTTTGCTCTAGAAAAATATGTATTGAAAAATGTATTGATGCGATGTTATAACTTATTTTATTTATCAATGTTAGCCAAGCAAAAAAGGTAAAAGGGTTCGCTTGTATTTCTCTACAATTCATTGATTTCTTATTGTGCAATGGAGACTTGAAACTTTCAAACATACGACAAGAAATTATTTTATTCCATGATATATTCTTTGAATAATAACGACATAAAAGTTTGATGCTGGGCAAATAATACTTAATGTATTTATGGCGTAATTTTATTCACTATAAAATTATAAATGGACAGCATTGTTTGATGAAAAACTTTTGATGATGCCTCCAAAAATCTTAAGTGTGTAAGTAAATGTATTTCCCTCAAAATTTTAAAGCGACTTTTTACTGTCGCTGCTCAAGCAAAAAGCTCGTGAGAGAAATGTATACAACTCCCACTTCAAGTAGAAATGTATTGGTTTGGAAAACCGGATAACCCGGAACGACTCATTTTATTGGAAGGGTCGGTCGGTCACAAATGTGGAGGAAAACAAGTAAAGAAGTCTTCAATAAATGTATAAAGGAAGCTAAAAATGTTCAAAGCATTTTCGGCTATATGGTTTTTTGTGACTGTGTTATACTCGTAAGTAGAGACTGAACAATAATCACAAAGAATAATAGGCAGCAAGCAAACTCCATTCCATAGGTTTACATAGTAAAGAAATAGAATAAAGACTCGCGCTTACCATTTTACCTCCCGTTTTGTAAGCTAAAACTGTTTTCTGAGGATCCGTGTAGTAATCTTGTTTTCACCGTGGTCGTTTGTTAGGGAACATCATTCGTTGCGGATGGCTGGTTTTGGCTTGTACGTGCATCAGAAAGAAGAAAAAAATGGTGAAGCAGCAAAAGCCCATGAACGAGCAGCAGGGCACAAGACAAGAGTAAAAACTTTATCTTTTAAAAAAGTGTAGCCAGCTAAACCAGCTCTTTGGTATAAAACCATTATTATTATGGATACAAGGGCGACTCAGACACTGAGAGGCGTGTTGATTCTCACAAAATTGTGCATGGATTGCCTGTTTATTGTTTGCTCTTGGTGGTGTCCAATGTACAAAAAAAAAATGGAGAAATGGAGTTGGGTAATTCACATATGTACATATAAACAGTATAGCTTTTTAGAGTGGTGCGATATTATTACACAGTCGGTTTTATCTTTGCCTCGAACAAAAGTAAAAGCATATCGCATACGTGATGCACGTACTTATACATTTTCCTCTTCTGTCGCAAAAGGAAGAAAGAAGAAGATCCAAACCAAAATGATAAAATGAGAGGAGGGAGATGTGAATTTGCCATAAGAAACTTGAGGGTGATGGGAAAAGTAGAGGTTATTAAGTTACCCTGTTTTTATGGGGAAAATGAGCACTATATTTTTGCCTCCTGCTTCTCTCTGAACTTAATGCCTTTGTTAAATGTTAATAGTCCGGTAGAGAAAAAAAATGTAAAGTCTGTACCAGAGAATAATGAGGATTTGGAGGATGATGACGGTAATACGGCAGCGGTGTTGGTTGGTGGCAGTACATGTAGCAGAAAGGAAGTCAGAAAAAAAGAGAAGAACGATGCTATGTAGTTTTAATTTTGCCGTTCCTGAGTCACTAAAAAGTGAGAACTCGAGATATACCAGGTTTCATTCACTCAGAAAAGTTAGAGTTAAAAGCTGCTGGAGTTTTTCCTTGTCGTTACGTTTTTTGTTATATGCTCTGCTACAGTGGAGGTGATTGCTGGGCTTGACTTCAACTTTCCTTTGAACGTAATATATCGCTTGTTTATATTTATTTCTTGTTTTCCCCCGTCCATAAACTTATCTTTATATTATCATGATCCTAGCCTAGCGCAAGCAAAAAAAAAGGTAAAAAGTGATATGGCTTTTTCCATGATGGATAAGCTTTAGGCATGGGAATGTAATGCAGCTGTAAGCTCGGAATTTTCGCTGTAAAAGCACGGACTACCCAAAAGGAACAGAAGAGAAAGTAGTAGAAAGGGAGGAAATAGAATACCCAAAGTATAAGGTTTCACATAATATCCAAGATTACCTTCTTTGCTTCCTACACGACATGGCTTTTCACAAGGATATACGATAACGATACTGCTACAACAACTTTGCCAGCAGTGCATATTTCTCTAAGATGGCTTCACTCTTCTGTCTGTGTGTATGTATCAATTACAATTTTAAAGGGAAGACTATAAAGGGTAAAAACGTACCTCAGTTTGTGGTTTAGTTGAGCTCAGCTCAGATAGGAAAAATATTACTGCGGTGAAAGTTTATTTGTAAACAAGAACTAAAGAAAGGAAATGCTCGAGAGTGAAAGACATTCATACAAATAGCAATTTCAGCCTTTTCACTTTCTTTATCTTCGGATACTACCACCGACTCTACTGTTACTACCACTGCTTGTTTTTTTTTGCCTTCAAAAAGGTACTACTACATTCACTCAACTCCCTCCAAAACAGAAGTTCAAGCTTTGAAGGGAAAAGTTTTTTCCCGTGAAAAAGTTGAAAACACATATCTTTTACTTTTCTTTTCATGAAATGTTTCATGTCTCTACAAAATAAAGGGCATGAAATAAAAGAGAAAACTTATGAGATTCTATTTAAAGAGCATTGTTGAATACATACTGCCATATTATGTAATATGATGGCTGTCAAATCATGGTGAAATGCTTTTCTTCTTGAAAAGGAATGTAATGGATAACCTTTAAATAAAAAGGAGGCATATTGGAAGGATGGTACGTGAACCCCACAACACCACACCACTCCACTCTTACTTTAGTCCTTACTCCTCTCTATCCACTCACCCGGGGAAAAGAGAATGCCTTCTTTACAACACCAATTTTCTTGTTAAAAACAAATCTTGTGAGAAAACTTCGTTTCCAAAAAATAACAATAATAATACACTTGACACAGTCTAAAGTGGCGTGTGCGGTCAGTGGTTAGTCCTTTTTCGATGGTGGCAAACCCAAGTGTAATTTTTTCCACTTTAAACTGAAACCACAACAAAAAAAGAGAGGAGAAAATTAGTTTAAGACGGGAGAAAATTGGGGATAGAGAAAGGTTTAGGAAAATAACACCTTCTTTAACTCGCTAATAACAACACTACTTTCTATTCATTCATTTATTCATTCCCTCGAGAGCGAGAAAGTTAAGAGAACTTATTTTCCAAGTATTTTTCCCTTCTTTTCAGCCATATCAGAGCAGAAAAGAACCTCTATATTTGAGAGGTACACTATGTTTTTTTCCTGCGATAATTTGTAACAAGTGTAAATAAAAAACAAACTTAACCTGGTTTTGGTTTTTATACCGCGATACCACCACCACACCAACACCAACATAGTTATTTTTACTTCCATTAGGGATCCCGTTACGTGCCTCTTCTCTGCATTTTGTCTGTGCCTATTTTTATACATGCATCTATTTTCTCAAGCTCGTTTTATGGTAAAACGTTTGACATAAAATTTTGCTATACTAATTTCACGAGAAATATTCATAAACATTTTTACTTTTATATTTTGAAAACGAAAAAAAAGTTTTTCTCTTTTACGTTTTGTACTTTCAACAATGTTTTCAGCCTTTTGTATTCCATCAGTTTTCCATCACAGTGCTTCAGACGGCATAGGTACTTGTCATAGTCTACAAAAGTATAAAAATCGTATGAGACATAAAAATGTATGATGCCCATCCAGAAAAAAAAGTAAGGAACTTGTGCCTTGTTTTTTGGCTTTGCTTTTCTTGTATCGTAGAGAAAGTAAATAAGCTCTTTACTTATTTCTCTTTTCTAGTTAAACAAGAAGCCATTTTCACAGTCTTCCAAGTAGTAGTAGTGCTAGTGAAGAAGACAAGATTGCGTTCGACAAAATGGGAGATGAGAACAAGCACATGTAATTTTCTCATGCAGAGAGCTAAAGCAAGACTACTAGACTTGCGGCATATAAGTTTCAGCTACTTCAGCTTTTACTCTTTTTTTGTGGAGGAATAAAAAGGGGAAAAGGAAGACAGAAGTTGAGCTTATTATTATTACTATCATATCCTATCTAACTGGGTACATATTCCGTTTTTCTCCTTGTGCACGTCTCTTCCATTAAAAAGGAAGAGAGAAAGAGAGTGAGGCAGAGGCATATTGAACAAGTGAGCTCCTAAAAAGCTCTCAACTCCCTGCCTTTTCAGTTAAAGGCTTTTCTCATTCCCTGAATGTGTCTCACTCTCTCGCATTCATTTTTTTTTCTCTGGGCTCTAACAACATGACTCTATTCTTCAAGGAGGGAAAATGGAGTGAAAGGGAGAACTACAGAATGTAATTTCTATTTTCCATTCTTTTCCCTTTTCCTCTTCTTTCCGAGTTTGAAGCTCTCTCGTTCACTGGCTTCCCTTGTTTTACCCGTCTCTTTTGTTCATTGTGACACTCCCGTCCTTTCTTCTTCTTCTCTCTTGTTGGAAAGAGCGTCGCAAGTGTAGCAAAAAAATACTGATGTAGGCAGATATTTCATTATGCTTCTGTTTCCCTCCATCGTAATACACTTGATCCAATATAAAATAGAGTCACAAAATTTTCCTTCTCTCTTTTTCTCTTAGAATAACGGAATAAAACAAGAAAAGGCAAAGTTCCCTGCTTCAATATAACTTATATCTAAAAGTTGAAAATAATGAATGAATATACATACATATATCGCGTAACAAGGATAATATACCTTGTGTGTCAAAACTACATTCATAAAAGAAAGTCATGATGTAAATAGGTATAGAGCAAGTCCCTTCATTTCAGAAAGGTGGAGAGTTGTAGTGGTAGAACCAGGAGGACAGGCTATATAGCAGCCTTTTTTTAACTACATATTCTCTAGAAGCACAGCTTTCCCCAGGCTTTTGGTTATTTTATAACAGAATGGTTTGGCTACCACGAAATTTACACATAAGAACTTTCTGTCATTTAGTTAGTTAATTCAGACTTGTGGTTTCCTTTATTTGTGTTACAACTAAAAGGCGAAATACTCGAAAATAGAAAAGGGAAAAACAAGAGGAAAAGAGAGGGTAACGAGAAAATGAAGAGAATCTGAGGACCGATTTATTGTCAAGATGGCTTCACTCTAATAAAATAGCTTTCTCAAAAGAAAGTTGACGAATGCCTGTCATAGATAAAATGGCTCGGCTCGACTGGTCTGAGATATCAGTCTGCCTGCCACGAATAAAATGCGATGAGGACAGTCGTAATCTTCTTTGTGCATGCTTTTATATTCTAAAGAATAATATTTAGCCTTTTTACTTGTCTGTCAAAAAGGGTATTTTATGATGTTGGATTTTTCGATAAATATCAATTTTGCTGTTAATATTTTGACACAATCGCAACCTTCCTTGTCCCATAAACAAATGAGTACACAAACGAGCAATTCCTCATTTTTAATTCATTTCCCTATCCACTCGAAATAGCCTTCTATTCAGAGCAACGAACTTGTTTCCTCTTACATGAGCTTCTAAAAATATCCCTGTTTTCCATCACCACTCCATCCATTTTTCTCGTGCACTTTTTGCTTTCAGACGAAAAAGAAAACCGAGGAATGACATGCATTAAGCAAGGGAAAATACCTAGTAAAGCAAGGAGATTAAAGTGAAAACACATGCAGAATCTAGAAGGTATTAGATGAGTGGTGGCGGTGGTGGTGTTGGGTGAGCTAGGGCAACATCAAATACGTTCCGTCGTTGTCGTCGATATATGGTTTGATCAAAGTTGTGCATGCATATCTCAAGGAAAAATTTTTTTTTCCACTTTCTGTCGTCACTCTTTTCTTTTATGTTGTCGTGTGTGTACTATGCGCTTTGATGTTTTCTTTCTGTGTTCACTCGTTACCCTCTCTTTCTCTCTTAGTCCCTAAGACTCTTATGTTGTCTTCACTTTCTTCCTTGGTTTCGTCCTCATGCCCATCTTACTTTAAACTTCTTTCCTGGTTGCTTGTGCCTTGCTTTCTCGTGTGTCAGTCAGGCTCCCCTTCGGCTTTTTCATATGTCTCGAGAAAAGGCTTACTTTTACTGCCTCTCGCATTTACGTTTTACCTTATATAGTCTTTATCGTGACGTTGAGCAAACTTTGGTTCACATTAGCCCCGGGTTTTTTACTTTTCCTTCCTTTATTTCCTCCTAAAAATATTTCCTCGTCGCAGAAGCGTTGTGCACAATATGCCACAGTTATTTTCATCACTAGTTTCCTGTTTGTGACAAGATGATTCCCGTAAGTAAGGAAGTTCTTCGAGGCATCTTGTTCCTTTCCTTTATTTCCCTAAAATGTGGAAAATCCATGCATAACTTTCTCTACTACTACCGTTGTCGTACGAACCAACAAAGTTATAAAAATCTAATTCGGCTTGAGTGCTGGTGGAAAAAGAAAGAGCGAGGGAGATGCACGATTCATTTTGATCTATCATTCGTTTTAGCTTTATTAACACGAGTCTAAAAATCATTTTCATCTCTTTCCTGTCTCGTCTCTTCTCTCCCTCCATCTTCATCGTCGTCGACTCCTTTCTCTGGCTTTATTGCCTCGGCTGTTGTTTTGCTGCATTTATTGAAATGAATCCATGCATGTGATGACAGGGGGTGAATTAAAATGGAAATGGTGAATTCAAACTACTTATACGTATCTTAGGGCTTTACAAACAGCCTTGAGTTATTCAGTGGCGAGCGGTACAACTAAGATTTCTTTGTCAAAACCATTTAAAGGCGCGATCTTCCATTGATAAGCACTTATTTCCACTTTTCAGAGGAAAAGAGTCTCTTATAAGCTTTATATTTAAAAGAAATCTTACATTCACATATAAAACCATTCCTAGAAAGCTTATGTGCATTTCTTAGGAATCGGAATAAGAAAGAACTTGAAGAAGAAAACACGAAAAAGGAGAGAAAAAAACCGATCGAATCCTGTGAAACTTTCATGTATCACAATCCCAACTGCTTGTGTGCATTTCTAAGCATTGTACTACCATTTCCTTTTTATATTTCGGTTCAGTCCTCTCCCTTTTCTCTTTACTTTTCCCATTCCATTTGCTAGTTTGCTTATTCTCAGCTTCGTCTTCGTAGTAGTGGTGGTGGAAACGCTTCAGATAGTGTAAGAATATGAGTATAATAATAAGGCAACTTGTTTCATAGTCGGGACTCTGCTGAGCTATGACTCAAAGTTAAATTCACATCTTTTCCATTTCCTTCTTCCCACTTCCCTTACTTTATCTCCGCATTCATTTCTATATCTTTGGGAAGAAAAAACCTTTTCCCATGTCTTATTTAACTGACAAGGAAAACGACGAGCATCCCAGCTTTTTCTCAGAATCAAAGATAGTTCCACGCTGCATTACTTCAGTAGTGCCTACTCCACACAATCACAATCTAATGCTGCGGGAGCTTCCATTCACTCACTTACTCACTCTTACACAGTACATGAAGTCGAAAGAATCGAGAAATATTCCCGTATAAATTTTCCTTCACTTCACAAGAGCCATATAATCATTCTTTCCAAACAAGTATGTGCGTTTCGTTATATGAATTCACTCCCCGTTACTTTCATTTTGCTACTCACTCGCTTCCTTGCATCCCTTCCCCAACTTGATTTTTTTTTCTTCTTTTGTATGTGGAAATATCCAGTGAAAAAAAAGAGGAAGACAAGCAGGGGAAGTAAAGAAGAGTTTGATGTTTTCATTTCTCTTCGCTTTTCTTTCCTTCATACAGACCAATCTGTCAGATGTCTGTGATTCGATGATATGAGTTTACCTGCCTTTTAAACCTCCCTCAAGAATTCTACTGGAAATAAACTACGACAGTGACAAGGAGCACGGAGGGGACTAACTTTTCTCTGTCTTTCCTTTTTTTCCACACTAAAAAAATAAACTTTTTTTTTTAAACTTGAGGAAGTAACGAAGGACTCATTCCGATATTTTTATTTATCAAAGATGATGGGAAAAGAGTATTTGAAAACTTACTGAAAAGTAGATAATGATATCTCATTGGAAAAATAAACTTTTAATGTCCTTTTCGTTTTTTGTAGAAAAACTTTTATCATGCTTTTATCTGCAACTAAAATCCATTATTAAAATCAGTCTTTCAAAGAAATGATCATGGGCCTATACAAAGTTATTTGCTTGCTGAATAAGCAAAAAAATGTTAAATTATTTGTACTTACGTTTTGAATATGTTATCAATGGACTTACTCGTACTAACAACTCCATCGCGCATAATGTGTAAAATGAAGCGGAAAATGTAATCTCGAGAATAAAGCAAAGCGAGGGTGTAATTGGATGAACAGTAAGTATGGAATAATAAAGTTGTTGGATTTACTCAGAGTTCTGGCTCTGGCAAACCAACGGCGTCCGTTCAACGTTTACATTTCCGTTTTTAGTTAAAAAGGAGAGGATTTATATGAAAAGTGCGGAAAGCTGAGACAGGGGGAATATAAGTGAGGTGAACAGATGTTTTCTTTTGAAAAATTAATTTATTACTGTTTACTCATGCGATGAAAGAGAATAATACGGAGAAGTCTTTTTTCCCTTCCCTGGATTCCCTTGAAAAAAAATGGGAACGAGAAATTATTTGCCTGAAAGCAAAGTTTGTGTGACAAGCGAGATCAAATGCGAAAAGCCACAAAACATGTTTGTGTTTGTTGAAATATTCAAAAGATACAAATAAATGCGTAAAATCTATTGACAGCACTTATGTCGGTGTAAAGAATAAACGATGATGATGATGTCATCTTCAATGCGAAGACAGAAGTTTGACTTTTCATCACTTTTTAATTCGGTGCAAATTCTCAAGTGCAAAAAGGCATTCACTTATATATTGCCATTTAATCACTTAACACATCAAGCGTTACAAATAATGTTTGGGTTTTATGACGCTCTCTAAACAACGGTTTAAACTTGCTAATTAATTACATTTTGAGGAAACTGTTCATGCTTTAGTTTCAAATATCTGTGAGACAAAAGGTCACTTGTTCACCTTGTCAGATATTACGTCCAAGTTTGAAACAAAGTTTGCGCGTGTACGTATCAACTTTAAACAGAATTTGTATTATTCCCTTCCAGTCCTTATTAATATAATCCAAATCATTCCGCAAGCAGATGCACAAGATTAAAACGGAGCTATCCGTTTCCCCGTTCATCTCTCTTTTTCTTTCCCAACTTGAAGCAACTTGTTCTCCACAAGTCTTTTCTTTTCAACTTGAATAAAAAGGGAAAAAGCGAAGCGAAGCTATCAAATCTTTGACTTGAGTATTACTGTAAGTAATCATCACAATCACAACTGATGATGATCGTGATCATGATGATCAACATTCCCTACAACATCATCATCATCACATCACCAATCCCAAACTTTGAGCATAATTAGGATGCATGCGTGGCTTATTTGTCTAGTTATTACTTTGATGACATGGTACTTGATTGCTCCTGTGGATCGTATTCTTTCTTGCCGTCATTTCGACATATCTCAAATTCAGTGACAAACCACTTCAACTTCAGCATCACCAACACCATCCATCCCCTCACAAATTCATCTTGGTTTGTGTTTGTTGATCTCTATCTCGATGATGAGATTGGATGTAT
Organism: Seira musarum; assembly: GCA_027743895.1. Lineage (NCBI taxonomy): Eukaryota > Metazoa > Arthropoda > Collembola > Entomobryomorpha > Entomobryidae > Seira > Seira musarum. The sequence goes on along the minus strand of JAHZMX010006585.1, from coordinate 667 downwards.
GTAGTTGCACGCAAAGTATATAGGACTGTAACTATTAAACCATTAATTATTACCATCAGCAAAATCCTACCAGTGATGCAGTTGATAATTCATTTCAGAATCAAACCATTTTCTTTGTGAAATACGTCTCAAGAACTCACTTTTTTTGTTTAAAAAACTCGATATTTTTTAAAATCGAATATTTATGCATCCCAATCCATCTGAAAATCATGTATAGTTTGACTTTTATATTATAGGCCCCTAACACGCTGTGTTTTCTGGCAAATTCAAATTATGCATACCCTTCGAACAAAGAGAGATTACTCGTGAGCTCATGAATTCATAAAACGTATTAGAATTCCTATTCTTCCCGGTTGAGAGCCTTCATGCTTGTCATTTTGATGAGCTTCGGAACTCTTTTTACTTTTATATTGTGAAAGCCGTTGTGCGTCAGATGCCCAAAAATTTTCGCCCAAATGTAACAAGTATCCAAAAAACACACGCCCAAAAAAAGGTGCCCAAATAAAAAGCGACAGATACCCAAAATTCAAAATTTGTACAACTTTGAATATTTATTCACGTCAAACAATTTTCTATTACAAGATCAATTCAATCAAAAATATCCTTTGATATTATCAGAAATACTTTTTAAGTATTCCAATGCGGTCAATTCAGTGTTATAAGCTGC
>JAHZMX010006584.1:0-22531 GCA_027743895.1 Seira musarum | reverse complement strand
ATCACGAATATACTAATGTATTTCGGTTCGAATCTATCGTTTGTCGTTTGCAACATGGATAAAGAATTTATCGTTTTTATTATTTACCTGCGAACGAGTGAGTGAGCGGCTTCGTCTTAGTCTTATTGTTGGTGTTCGTACCTACATATTTTACATTTAATGCCCAACCTTTCCGCACACAAGTTTTTATTTGCCCGCATGCAAAAGGAAACGCAAATTGCGAATTCTAGATTAAAGGATGATTTGCTCGCAGGTAAAAAAAGGTTTTATTTTATGAGAAGCATCCGTTCGTCTGAGACTGAAAAAAGGAAAGAAAAAATGACATCATCATGTCATACACGCAACAATGAAGGTAAATGCATCCGAGATACAATAATTAAACTCTCTGAGTTACACATGACCACTATTATTGCGATTTAAGATAGAGCCTGCTTGATTTTCAGTGTAACAGCAAAATATTCATATTTATGCTTTAAGTAAAAAGTGTATTATAACGTACGTTGACACCATTGACAAAACAGAACAAAACTGTAAAAATGAAAAATTAAACACTTATTTCACGGCCCACGTTACAATCTCAAATGAAAATATGAACGTGAGCAGCATTTTATAAGGATTTTTTTGCCAAACCGAGATTTATTGTAGATGAATTTTTTATGAGTTGTTAGCTTTGCTAAATTCTTCGAGCAAAAAAAAACTGTAAAAACATAAAAGTGTTTATGGACGGAATGACCGATTTAAGAGATTCAAGAATGGACGGATGATTTTTTTTAAATGAGCAAGGTAATCGCCAAGCACGCACAGCACGACTACATGGATTTTGAAATATAGTCCATTAGGATTGGATTAGTAGCACTACTATATTCATGCTTTATTTCTGCAAAAATTTAATCCTACCTGACCTATCACGCGCCAGCTTCACCCAAATTACGCAACAACGAGACATGTCATATACAAATGATTTATTTTTTGTTCAAGAAAAGTGAGAAATGTCAAAGAAATCAGTGAGACGTTCTGCTGTGATGATTTTGAAAAGTTTATCTTTAGATATGCGTCTATTTCTCACATGCGTCAAAGAAATGTACACTAGACTACTAGATTAGATCCGCTTTTGAGATATGTTGTGTTATGAATGAGAATCTGAAGAAAGATTAAAGTACTACATATTCTTTTACGCTCTAAGAGGCTTGCCTAAGCTAACGTGACTCTATTGTCATGTGATGAAAAGTAAAAGCGAGATTAATTGGCGATAATCATAACCTGCAGTGGCAAAAATGGATACGATACGGCCCATACATCATTGGTTTGATTTGTTTGACATTTTTATTCGATTAGATTGAAAAATGTAGTATGTATTTACATAATTTGCACCGTGACCGTGACATACAAACAGGACTAATGTACATTAAAGTATATGGGCTCATTTTTTTTTTATCAATATGCTAATAAGAATGTAAAACCGGATGGCAGAGATTTGCGATCGATTGACTTAGGAAAATAGACGATACAGATTTCAGATTTGTTAATTAAGTGAAGAAACATAAATAACGAGCTTATTGCACTCGTGTAGTCACTGTTATCACAGTTAACTTATGTAATCAAGACGTCATTTGGTGGCCGTGGCGCAAATTCACAGTTGCAATGACGATTAAAAATAAAAAGTATGTAGATACATAGTTTATTTACGTTTCTTTAATTCTTCAAATCTTTTGGTAAGGTCTTCGAAATCAATTTCATTTTCGTCATTTGACTTGTTATTGCCGGAATTTGTACCTCCACCCCCAGTTCCTCTTGTGTTAGTGTCGGAAGGGTCTGTAAATGGAACGGATGGCAATTCCGGCAAATCCGGTAGGTCAAGGCTGTCCTCCGTATTTGGATTTAATTTAGAGCGAGGCGCAGGTTTAGGCTTTGGATCATTGTTCTAAATAAATTGATCAACATTATTACTAAAATATAACTTGGAATATACATAATCGTATCACTAAACTCCACATATATACAGAGCCATAGTAGTAGGCACCCCACAATTACATTACCTTAAAATTAACATTCAACTCTTTGTCAGTAGCAGTGGTAAATCCAGGCACCGAAGATAAGTCCGTTTTCGGAGGAATATTAAGCCCTGTAGGAGGCACATCGGGAAAACCTGCATTTGAAAAAGGCGTCTTTTCTAAGTGAGGTACTTGTGGATATTGGAATGGAGTGTAAGCAGGTGGGTTTCCGATCCCCACCGGTGCAGGTGGCATAGGCATGTGTGGATAACCTATAATTTCAAAAATTGAAACACGACACATGCATTATGCATGATGCATACAAAAGCATCTAGTGATATTTTTAAAAGGAAACAAAAATTCAAACAATAAAGTCAAACAAAAGTGTACCAATAAAACCTGGTTCTTGCATGGGTGGTGCGGTGGATCCACCACCACCACCAGACCAACCGCCACCTCCTCCACTATTATGACCGGCTCCTCCACTTCCTCCTGAGGCACCCCCGCCTAGATTATTTGTGTTCGTCCCATCACCACCAATGTCAACCAACAGGTCTTCTTCTTCAAATACCTGTGAAAATTCACATCAGAGCACAAAGAAGGAAATATGTCATCAAGTCAAATCGTCATATATATGTACGTACGTACGTACGTTAGACAAACATGTTTAAAAAAGAAAAGTAAGACTCGTTCCCAACTAACCCTATGATCTGGTTCATATTCAACATTGTAATTCTTTGATATCTCAATAAGATATCTCTCAACCAAGAGTTTTGGAGGGGCCTGTACACTTAATTTCTGCATTAGTTTAGTTGAAACTGTTCCAACGGCATTTTCACGGCATGCTAATCCGTAAGGCTTGCCATATTTTGCTGTCAACTGATCACCAATCAATTTCAGCTCATTAACGTCAGTCTGAAGCCTGGGGGCCACCCAAATTAAGCTGGAAACTGCTTCTGCCAACCCTTCATCTAACTCTCTGGAAATAAAAAGCAAAAAATGAATAATGAATGAAACGTTTCACATTTTAAGTCGATTACAGTTTTCAATTGCCTCATTCAACTCACTTCATTTGCTCAATTAAACCGAATCTTGCCAAGAGGAGGTCACAGTACATCTCTACGATTTCCATTGCCTCAACAATATAATCCTCTCGCTAAAAAAAAGGTACACAAGATACATATACATACTTTTCATAACATTCAAAAGCAAAGTTTTTAACTATATTCCAATGACATACAATCTGTTAGGCAAAATCACTTCAACAGTTGACAACTTCCGTAGGAACTTAAATGCTTCAAGTGGATGGTCAAATGGACTTCAAAAGATGGGTTGCTCAAATTGTGTTGAAAAAATGACGATGACGAGAGTCAACTACATATTTCGACTCTAAACAGCAAACAAAAAGTTTTACTATCCTCATGCAAACTTACTCTGATTCACACAAACGAATACGAATAGTTTATTCAGATCATCTTAATCAAGAAGTGATGAATGATGATTCACCCAGCTGAGCTGACTTACACACACCTACACCTTGTTGAAGTAGTAAATGACATAATAATAATAATCCCATACCGGGCGCTTTCTTGTGTGACTCACATGATGTGAATGTGAGTGCAAGAGGCGAGTGAGCTGAGTACAGCTCAGCTCATTCATTCTATTGCTGGCTGATAGTGATGATGTTGACGATAATTTTGATGATAACAAAATGCGAGCTGCGACTGCGCGACCATTTTGGTTAGGTACAATATGTGACTAACTGACAGCCAATTTATATTTGTCACTGTCACTGTCGCATCAAATTATTTCGCGACTATGATTTTTCGCATGCACTCATAAATGAGCTGAACCAAACATAGACGTAGCAGCAGCCAGGCCAGAGATGACGAGAAGAAACAAAAAAGTAACAAAATCATTCATTTTTATTCAATGTTTCTTGTAATTTATATGATATATCATTAGTGTATTAATTTTTCACCTGGGCTTGGGGGATAGGAAGAATTAATTTTCCACCGAAATGGGAAAGTTTACATTCCGGAAAATGTTCATATATTTTTTCTTCCTTTATGATTATGATTACTCATGATTACCCCACGATTTCATTGACCATACACGAAACGAATAATTTTAGCGTACATTTCGTATTCCGCATGAAAATTGAATTGCTTGATATATTAGATGTGATTTTGAAACGTTCCGAAAATCATAGGGTCGTGATTGAGATCAAGTTTCAAATCGAACAATTGAAACCAAGACGAAATAAAATCGAGAATGTTCCAAGTCCTAAGGTTTCTACTCCGAACTAGTAAAGAAATAAGACTAATTTATTACTGCTACTGGAGTCGGATGCGCAAACGATTAACATAGCATAATATTATGTTATGTTAATTATTAATATTAATGATTAGTTTAAAATTCCCAATAAAAATTAACAGATACAAGTACGTATTTACATAGGTAGTATTTTATAATAATAATCCTGAATGATATCCAGGAAGAGTTGAATGAACAGCAATGGCAGAAGACTTTGCCGCAAAGTGTAAGCAACACTAAAAAAATCCTCATAGGTATACTTATTTTATTTTCTTTAAATCATTCACATGGATAATGACAAAATTAATGCCTCTGGTCACGACTCCCTTCACATAATTTGCTTTCGGAGCAATCGACAGCATAAACTAGCTAGTAGTGTTTCCTTTACTTTTTATTACTTCTGATTGCTGTCACTTACGTAAATTCAGGATTTTCTTCCGATTCCGAATTAAATTCCGAATCGAAAGCTCGGACGTAGACTCTAATTTAATTGAAAAATTGAAACACTCGAAATTTTATTTATGTATTTATAGTTAAGTTAACTATAAAGTTAGGTATAGTTAAGTTAAGTTTAACTTAAGTTTTCTTCCATAGCACATTTCTTTAAAATGTAACCGACAAGCCGACTACCATATTATGCACTATGCACATATGCATGTCATGAACAACAGCACCCCTTTAATTTCACCCAACGAGCTTTAAAAGATATGAATAAGCTCGGGCTGATCAGAAAACCAGAGAAAAAGTCACGAATTTATTAGAAAATTATTACCCTTGTATATGTTTAAGTTTCAAATCAGCTTTATCATACGAAATTATATACTGTTTGTAAGGGAGAATTTCAGGCTTAACTCATCGTCAGAATTGTTGAAACTTTTTCCGTATGAAGACTTTAATCTGATACCAGCACGATTCCATGTAAAAACCTCTATGATACAGGTATTTATCCCTTAGAAAATTACGTGCTTTTTCAGTAGTTTACTTCCTAATTTGTCAAGTGACTCTGCTCGTTGATGGACACATACAAAATTTTTGAAGCCTTCTGATATCTTCAGACAAATAAATAGTGGAGAATTTTGTTTTAAAAGTCATAGTTAAAGAAAGTAAGTTCATGTGATCAACTCTCACAGAAAATATGTATATTTTTTCAATTTAACAATTTCATAATGTATTTTTATTTGCCTCACAGATTCGTAATACTAAGTTAAAGTAGTAAGTAATAAATTCACTAAAATATGAATACGTTGAAAACTTGTAGGTTGTATAACTGGAAGTTTGGATTATTTGTGCTAATATTTTCGACAATCTGCAAAGAAAGTGATCTTGCTAAGACAAAGGGATACAAAATCTACAAAAAGGGTTCTTCAAAACAAGTGAGTGGTTTTATTTATAAATCAAACACATAAAGGATTCATGCTATAATAGAATGTATATTTTCTTTTAAAGAATGGCACAATCTCGGTTTCGTCACCTTTTTATAAATTTTACCGCGACGACGATTTTAGTGAAACAGAACCTGATTTGGCTTTAATTACAAGAGTAAATAGGGTGAGACCGATAAGATTTGCCAACAATGCTTATCCTCATACGCCACCGCCTCAGTTTTTTCCTCGTGTTTACTACGGAGAGAAGTTTTTACGTCCCCGCGATTGTGTAAAAAAGCACGATGCGTTTCATCGAGTTGAAGTGAAAGGTCCTCCATCAGTAAATGACGACGTGATACAGCCTTTGAAACCTGAGCCCTCCAGTCAACTAACGCAACCGGAGCCACAAAAAGAGGAAGAAGTAGAGACTGTAGTTGACCAAACTACGCTGCTTCCAAATGCTCCAAACGCCACAGAACAGTTAAAACCTCAGTCACAGGTCCCTTATTATGGGTACGATTATGAAGATTATTATGTTGAGCCTCCAGCAGCGCCAGCTCCATCACCACCTGCCTACGGCGGGTGGGAGCCTCCTGAACCTCCAGCATATAGTTGGGAACCCGAACCTGCACCAGCGCCAGCCCCACCTCCGTCATGGAGTCAACCTTCGTGGGGTCCTCCTCCTGGTTGGGGTCCTCCAGCAGCGCCTCCTCCGCCACCTGCGTGGGCAGGTTGGCCAGCCCCACCTCCACCTAAACCGGTAAAAGTGAAGCCTCCTAAAGCACCCAAGCCGCCTCCATCATTTCCACCGTGGGGTTGGTCGGCGCCTGCACCTCCTAAGAAACCCCCTGCTCCTCCCTCATGGGGACCTCCACCAGGATGGGGAGGAGGAGGTTGGAAACAAGCGGCTCCATCAGGGTGGGGGAAACCCGCTGGACCTCCCCCAGGTTGGGGAAAACCCCCAGGTAACGATACTAAAACATTTTTTTTTGCGAAAACGTGATGGTGGGAAGAAAACGTTAGTTGCCTTCGAGTCGTTGCTTCTGCTACGCTTTAAAAAGTTCTAGTCGCCATTAACTGATCAACAACATGCTATTAAAGTTCTAATTGTAAAAATAAGTGATGTGTTTAAATATGTTTAAACACGTATATGTCTACCCACAGGTCCTCCTCCAGGCTGGGGTTGGGGTGCTGCAAAAGAAAAGGAACCCGAAGTAATTTACGTCACTAAAGGAAAAGCAAAGTATCATACTAAACCAATTATCATAAAGGAGAAACCAATTATAATCAAGCAGAAACCAGTAGTAGTAAAACAGAAACCCGTAGTCATTAAGGAAAAACCTGTTGTTATAAAAGAAAAGCCAGTAGTCATAAAAGAAAAACCCGTAGTTATTAAAGAAAAGCCAGTGGTCATAAAAGAGAAGCAGAAACCAATTTTTATAAAAGATAAAGAGGGATGGGGACCACCTGAGAAGCCCTTCCCACTTCCAATCCCCAAACCTGTTCCTGTCCCATTACCCCTACCGTTTCCTTACCCTACGCCAGCCCCTATCCCACCTTTTCCACCGTTCCCTCCATTCCCACCATTCCCTCCATTTCCAGGTGCTCCCCCACCGGTTCCTCCGGTTCCACCTCCAGTACCTTTCCCAGTTCCTGGTAGCCCTTTACCGCCTGCACCAGTTCCTCCCGCCCCTGTACCCGCACCTCCACCACCAAAGCCAAAACCGGAAGTTGCTGCGGCAGCTGAACCTGAAACAGAAGCCCCATCACCAGTTACGTATGAAGAAGCTGCACAAGGAGGCGGACTAACGGTTGGTACTGCTTTCGGCGTTCTCAAAAACTTCTGGAATTCGTTTGTAGATGTCCTGAAATTCAATGATCCTGGAGTTGTGATCGAGCAGAGAGGAGAGGATGAAAACGTCTCAACAAATATAACAAAAAAGATTAAAGAAAAGAAGAAAAACGATAACGTTTACCATCCATTTTCGATTTCGTTCAATTGGCCCTCTTCCTTTAAAACTACGGATTTATTGGATGAAGAGGATGAGAGAAAATAATATTGCAAAAAAGTAATAATATTTTACAACTGTTTTGGCAGTACCAACTCTAGTTAAAGTTAGCACAAAATAAAATTGCTCATTTTAAATCTGACTTAAAAACAAATAAAACCAAATCTCCATTTGATTTTCACAAATAAATCGCATGCCTTTTTATTAAAAGATGCAATGACTTGAAATTCCGATCAGATCACATTCAATCTGTTCATGTCAGGCAGTTTATTGAAATAAATTTTTGCGGTTGCCTCAGAAAAAATAATAGACTTTAATGTGTGTCTCTGACATGAGGCTCCAATCGAAAAAGGGTTAACTCAAATAAAGGGAAAAAACATTTCTTCCTTGTGCTTACTTCTTTTGCATTATTATGCAGGGAAGGAAAACTATCAAAAGAGACAAGTTGTTTTATATCACTTGCTCCTTTATCGCATTCTTTATCAAAGTACACAAAACCAGCCAACTTTACCATTTGAAACAACATTTTTCCCTTCAGTTCAAGGAACGATTTGATTTTTCAGTAATTCAAGCGGAAAGCTGTATCGTATCTCATGTTGTTTTGCTTATTGAATTTTTTTAGGCACAATCCCCTCAGCAGGTAGCACACTTTATTTTTACTCACAATTCCCGATTACATTTTGACCTGAGTTATAGTCTTTTCTATGAGCTGTTTGCTTCATGCTCAAAACATTTTTTAAAAATTCATACATTTTCCAGGAACTGCATTGCGCATCAAGATATCAAATCTTTGAATGACTTTTTTTGGTGAAGAAATAATGGTGTCAGTAACACCGTTTTTTGTTAGATTTTCTTGGCAAAATAAGGTATAATTTATGTATGTACTTAATACTCGGGTTCAATCCAGACAGGCATCCTGTGGTATTCTTAAGCCCGTGCTGTTGTTTCCACAAAATTCATTCTTCGCCACTCCATGTCATACCATACCATACCATGCATCGGTCGATTCATCATCCTTATGAAGTTGTCATCAATTTCTGCCGGGGTAAAGCTGACTTTGAAGGAGCATTATAATAATAACAGCCATCTTTAGATTCTTAAGAAATCAGCTTCAAAGGATTTTCTGGATTTTATTGGCGGTTATTGAACTGTTTCGCTCTTATTTAAGCTGTTTTCATTTTTTGCCATAAAGTCACGATTCACGATTTCATGGTTTAGCTTTTGCAAAGTAATTCTCATCTTAAAGCTCCACAGGGTTATTGACTCCATACAATACAGGGTTTCTGTGAGTGAGCTACATAATTTTGAAAATGAATACTAATTAGCACTTTTACTACTGTAGTTCAAAAAGGTGAAATAAAACAATGCTCCTTTCTTATTCAAGTCTCCAGCTCACTTGACACTCGCTCGAGGGTTATTCACCGTACGTATATTTCGTGGCGGTGGTGGTGGTGAGACTGAGACTTGACTTGCTAACAGAAAGAGTGTTTGCTGACTCCTCCGGTCGTCTTTATGTTCTTTCTTTAGTCTCCCCAATCTTTTCATCTGAAATGTTCATTCTTCTTTGAAAAACAAATAGAACTCGGGAAAGGAAGAAAATTGGAATGCGATCTATTGAGAGCTAACTTGAGTCGGGTGTCTAAAAACACATTTTCCTATTTAACTTTACCTGAAGAAGCGTAATCTCTTGATACTATAGACACATTTTATGCATGTAATTCACACACCCATTTCATTGTGGTTATTGTGTTACATCTTCATCCTCTTTTTCCTTAGCACATGCGAGGGAGAAAAAAGTTGGGACGAGAAAAGTTTTTTTTATTTGTTTTCCTACCAATTTTATCATTATCAGCTACCGAATGAACACCGATATATGGGACAGAATAATGGGGTGAGGTTACCCAAGAGACTTTCCAAACACAAACAGATTAGGTATGCATACGCTCCAGTCTTTTACTTTATTTCTCTCTCTCACCTTAAAAGCAGCCCTTCTACATATTGAACTGAAGAACTCAGATAAAAACGTTTTCACAAAAGTTTTACCAAAATGCAATGATGAAAATAAGTAGATTGTGCTATTGAGAACCTGGGGAAATCGAACTTCTAGATTCTAGGGCGAAACGAACATATCAAAGCAATTCGTCGATAAACTTGCATACTTATTATTCGTTTCTTCAGAGAGCAATGTTCTTCAATTGTTTACATTTGTGTGATTTTGACTTTTTTATATTGAACCTTGAGATTTGAAATATTTTTGTATTTCGGTAAGCTTCATATAATACATTTTTTTCAAGTTATAAAATCATTGACAGTTTTTGGTTTTCTTATTTAGTAGTCCATGCATAGGCATTTGAAATGTGATAATATGGCGAACTGAAGTTGAAGTTATCAATAAAGAATGTAGTAATCAGTAAGTTTTTAGAACTCTAGTGACATCAAAGATGATGATAATAAAAGGGGATAGATGTATGAACGTCATCGTGATCACCATGTACCACGTTGTTCTAAGTTCTGTTCACGAGAGGAAAGCAAACATTGTTGAACAAGACAGGGAAACAAACATAATGTGCTCCGTCAAATTAGATAAAAAGAGACATTCATATTGTGAGTGTGAGGTTTCCTCCATCTCACAAACTCAAACAAGTGTACAAACTTGCTAATTCCATAAATATCAATTAATGAATGTCGCTTCATTTTCCGCTTCTATTACACGACTCGATCTTTCTGTATTTTGCTCTTTCCGTCCCAAATGTAGAAGCGGCTGTTATCGTTCCCCCTTTTTTTGTCACCGCACCGTCCATCTTGTCGAAACCACAAGGCTCATTTGTTGTTGATAAAAAAAACTAAATAGGGAGAAAGTGGTTGATTGTGTTGAGTTGAGGGAGTAGTGATGAAGCGAGAAAGAAAAAGTAGATATGTGTGTGTTCTTGTAGACAGTCGACGCATATCACACCACATCACTATGAGAAGAAAATGCTCTTTGCTTTCTCTTATCTTGCTCTTTGCAGCGGGGCGCGGGAGACTTTTTTCCCTCCCTGCATCTCTGAAATACGAGTCATTCTTGATTGTAATACCTATAAAGGAAACCAAAAGCGAGGTAGAGAGAGAGGTGTAGAGTGCGAAACTCGAATGTATTTAACTTTGTTCGTCTTCTTGGGGAACGTATAATTCATAAAATCAGTGAGAGGCTTGCTTCTTGGTGTCGTGCCTTGTTTATAAATACTTGAAGTAAGTAATAGGATTTTCCCAGACATTTGGCTTGGTGGGGTTTGCTCCGGATCTTTTCCTTCTTCACATATGTTTGATATGCTTTGACTTGTAACTCGTTTCAACATACTCCACCTCTATCTTCTTGTCAAGGCCCCCAGAGACCAATTTACTCCTAGAAAAAAATCTTTTTTTTTCTTCGTGGTGTAATGAAACAATTTTTTCCTTTCTGGGAGTTTTTTCGTCTCCCATGATGTTAACTCGATTTCTGATCAAATATTCAAGGCATGAACAGGGAGGCATCGAAAGCAAGTCTCTAAAGAGGTAGACGCGTTACTTAAGTAAAAGAAATTGTAATGGGCTGAAGTCACCGTATAGTATACTCTCACTGTGGCAATTGAACTGAGAAAGACGACTCTAATTTGTGAGCGGGGCACAACGAGTGTTAACTTTTACTACTCGTGATTTCCAGCAAAAGACGCCATTTACAGAGATAGGGAAGCACGAATGAGAGAATTTGTTTATGGGAGAGTTGCTAAATTATGGGGATGGAAGAAGATGACTTTGAATATAATTAGGTAGAAAAAAGCATTAGTGTAATAATTAGACATGCCAAGAAAAGCATAGCTTTCAATTCAATTAAACTTTATTTGTTCCTGAACATAGGTAAATAATGATTCAAATTTTGTAAAAGGCTGAAATAAACTCGTTGCCATTTTTGTATCTTTTCATTGAATTACCTACCTACATATTTACATACTGTTATATTCTTATTCAGATATTATTTTGTAAAATTTTAAAATGAAAATCATGTTCTACAAAAAGTCTGTGATATTTCATGTTAGTAATTAAATTCCAGATTTAAATACACCAAAAAAGCACGATTGTTCTACATTCCTCTCAATCCCAACTAAAAATTAGTAGTTATATAATTACTTTAAAGATTAGATTCTCAAATGCCGATCGTTTACAAAGACATTACCTAACATCATTTACTTATTTTTATTAGAACTTGTGGTTCAAATACATTCATTCAGAGATGAGTCAAATCATATTATAATTACACGGTATTGCATTCGTTTCTTGTCACCAACTCTAAATATTATGCAAGTCAATCGTAGGTTTAATTAAGGTGGTAATTGTCATCTAATTTCCTATTAGTACTTTGGCTTTCCTAAATATTAACAAAACATTTCGTATCATACAACTTGCATTTATCATTAGCTGTTCACTACTTACGCACATACCTACATAATTAATTAATTCATAATGAGTTATACATTAATAAAGTTTGAATTTTAAAACAGCAAAAATAGCCCTTTTTATTTTATTGATGATAAATATTTGTATCATAATTACTAATTATTTATAATTACACTCGTTTTAGAAATTGTTAAAAAGTTACAAGTTTGATTGAATGCTGCTGAGAGAGTTCACAAAAAGAAAAATCTTTCATATCTTAACAAGTAAGTATTACCTATACCGTTAAAGATAATGTTACTAATACAATGACTTTTTCAATGCCCTTTACTGCATCTTCTGCCACAGTTAAAAGTACAGATTTTATTCATAACTAACTACCCATGTACTTCTATTGTGCCGAAAGAGAGAAAACATTATTATTACATTAAAATTATTTACGTTGACAAAACTAAAACAAGGTAGATATTATTTTACATTCTTAAGGAATCTGTACAATCTTAATGTTTTATGTTACAAAATCATGCACACATCACGACATCACACAATTTTATTTGCAAATTCTAAGCAACGCACCAAACTCATCTATTTCATCTCGTCTCACTCCCACAAGACATGAGCGATCCAGAATCCAAAATTGGAATCAGTTGAAAATGTATGTACAGCGTTGTTTTATATACACAACAAAAGAAAGTGTTCCATTAAAATAATACTAAATACGTTTTTTAAAGTACGTACAACCAGCTTTTACCATTAGATCTCTACCGTAAAAGTAAGAACTGTGCATCGCTATTTGTAATCATCATTACAATTGTAATTGAAGCTAGGTGGAAAAGGGAGCACCCTAAAACAAAAAGAAACGACAGACTTATCATGGAACTACTAGAAGACCCGAATTTATTGCCTTTGTTTGAAGCTAGGCTTGGCGGCTCAATATGGTGATGGTGATGATTATGAGGGTGATGCAAGGGAGCTTCAGTAGACTCCCTTCTCTCATTATTGGGGAATATTCCGTCCGCTGGTGGAAGGACCCTGTCTCTTGATGGATCGTTCAAGTCCGGAGTGGAAAAGGGAATCTCTGCATCAAGTTAAGTGCATGCATGCCGAGAAAACGATCAAAAACATTTTCATCACAATCACAATTCATATACATTAACCAAGTTTTGCTGTTATATTCTCTTCTCTCTCGTGTAAATAAAATTTTCTGTCTAGGTAGTGGAGTGTAGGGAGATTAGGAGCAATTAGGACAACTTCCTGTTCTCATGTTTTCACCAGAGAGAACCAATTTTATTTATTCATTCTTCAATTAAGCATATTAAAAGATGTAGAGCTTACCGTGAATGTGTATCATTCCTTCAGCACTTCCCATTGAATTTTGTGATATACACTTGTAGCCAGTGTAGTCCCGGTTGGAAATGTTCCGGATGTGAAGTTTCATCAGAACTTGATAATGTGACAGAGCCTTTTCCTCCATACGGTACTTCTCAGTGGCGATTATCATATCCCCTATATTATTCACAGAGAGAGAAGAAAGAGGTTGTTTCGTGAAAATAAAAGAACGGATGCATCATCTCATCATTTTTATAGAATGGAAAAAGAGCAATATCATAATGGAAACATGAACTGACTAAAACATAAGGACAAAAAAATATATATTATGGGGAGTAGGGGGAAGCGCATTATGAGAACATGGTAAACAGACGACAGGAAGTACGTGTAAAAAAGATGAGTTTTAAAAAAGGAGTCAGTCAAGTTATTACATAAACATTAGCTCATCTTGACAGACTGATGGCGATGGCTGAAGTAGAGAAGAGGAACGAAGCAGAGTAGTCACTTTTCTTTCCCCTTTTCTCCTCCACTTTCTCATTCTTGTCTTTCCTTTTAAAGTTTCTTGTCCTTTCTCCTGCCACTCTTGACTCTGACTTGACTTTTTCTAAGGCATTCTTCAGCAATGAAGCACAACATGTAAATCAAAATGACTCCTGGATTTTTTTTATATCTTATCCTTTGAACTATATAGAAATCGCGTATTCATAGTACCGGACACGTTTCTTTTGACAAAAAATGATGATGAGCGCACCACCACCATCATACATTAACAACGATGACATCATCGTTTTGCTCTTTCTCTCTCTTTTCTTTTGCACCTTTTCTCGTCAATTCTTTTAATGTTTTTCTGGAGAAAAAACTTTAAAAGTCAAAGCTGAGTGGGAGAGAGAAATGAGGAAGAACTAGAGATACTTGACACTTTGAGTGGTGAATGTAATGAAACAAGAAGTTTTGATCACACAAGGAAAAGCAAAGGCAGATGATTTTTTTTTGTAAAAGTTGGTGTGAATGTCATCAAGATAAAAACGAATGGGATGTATATGTTGTGTATGTACCTTTCAAACTCTCAGCATCGATTTGTATGCAGAGAGAGATTTGAATGATGCGTTTTATGATGCAAGTCAACCAAAGCTACTAATGTAAATGAGAAACACACTCTGTCCTTTGAAAATCTGGATGACTTGCAGTGAAAAACATTTAGTCGGCTTTCACCTTCAAAAGTTCATATCATATCTCAAGTAACGAGCTCAAGTTTTATTATGCCCCAACGTAGAATTTTCCTTCTTTTATGGATATAATATACAAGGACCAATCTTCGTTTCACGTGTGCACGATTCTGCACCTTTCCTTTTCTCTCGAGAAAGAGAAGCTCAAATCTAGAAAAGAAATCTCTGTATCTTCCGGTCACACACTTGCCTGGTTGGGGGAGGCAGTCAAGAAAAAATTGCTCTAGATGTTAGTATCTATACTATACGCTGACACAACAAAGTCATTCATAACACTTTTATGGCATTGCATTACATAAATACTGTGAGGATTGAAATTTTTATCAAAAAGTCTAGTCAAGTTTAGTGCAACAGCGTTACAGACTAAAGACGATCAGGAAAATATTACGTCCTCTTGGAGTTCATATGTCTTCTTTTTTTCGGGGGTGTAAGTCGTGACAAGCAGTTTGATTCTTATAGAAGAAGGAAAATCTTGTTTCATATTTAAGAGTTTTAGCTGAAATCAAACCTTGTTAAGTTTACAAGAGGAGATTACCAACTAGCTACAAAACAGCAGATCAAGCAAGTACCACAGTACAAAAATATTTTGCATTGTATTTTTAAAAAACATCTAAGTATTTCAAACAAATTACTAGTAATGTAAACTTTATTTGTTTGCATTCGTTTAACCTACTAAAAAGGAGGTGGAAAAATGAGAAACATCAGAGAAAACCGCAATACTTTTTCCGTATTCCACCTACACAGAAAAGAATCTCTTTTACATTGTCTGGAATGCGGGCATGGGTTTTTGTTATAAAAAAAATAGAATTTCCCAGCATTTGGTTTTGCTGTTGTTATTGTTGTTATGAATGGACATGATCATCATCATCATCATCATTATGATCACTGGACTTTGGACTAGACCACTCAAATCATAAAAGAAAGTATCACACGGACGGCATACTTCCCTGCTTTTGTTCATCTCAGCTCTCAGGTTCTTTTTTCTTCAAACGTGTGTGTGTGTGTGAGCGTGTGGCAAAATCTTTTGGTTTTTGTTTTGGTTTGTAGTTTGCTGTTCTCACATTCCCTCACTTTCCCCCATCTTTCATTTAATTTTGTTTGAGGTTTCTGTTCGTAAAGAAAGGGAAGAAACAAAGATAGAAAACTGTTCGTATCATATCACTCTCTCCACTCTCTCTCAGTCAGTGCTAGGTCCAGAGTCCTGACCTTGCACGATTCCGCATCCTTTAGCAAGACAAACGTGGGTATAGAGGGAAAATGGAAATTATTTTGAAGACGAGATGAGATGACGAGTGTGATGAAACTAATGAGATTTCTTGAAAGACGAGCGCTATTGTTGTACTTTTTTTCTGACATGATGCGATGCATGTCCACCGATAATAAAAGGCGGAGAAGAAGCCTCGCTTTCCTTCCTTCCGTCGTCCTCGTCGTCACATCTCTTTTTAGGAAGTGCTTTTGTAGGAAGTCAGTTAGGCAAAAAATTAAGATATCATGAAAGAAGCAGGGAAATAGTGACCGCTCTTTTTATACTGTACTTCGAGTCGTGTAGCTTTCAAAGATGAAACAAACATTGATACAATTTTCCTCGTTTACTTCTGCTTCTCGCCTAAGAAAATAGGTAGACTATTTTTTATAACTTGTTTGCAGAGAAGATAAGACTTTTACTTTCACATGTACATAATGCGGCAACACTGGCAAAACATTTGCCACTTGTTTTCTCTCTAAACAAACGTTTAAAGGAAGGAAACGTATCTTGATGTTAGCGTGCGGCAGTGATGATGATGGATTCACTTACAAATAGAGAAAAAAGAAGACAGGGGATGGAAAATGCTTGGAAAAATATGTTGTTGAAAGAAAAAATATACAAAGGGACCAATTTCACGTAACCTAATTGAGAAATGATTACATTCTCATTTTGTTATTGCTTTCTCAAGCCAAGCTATAGGCTAGGGCATGAGATCGGTAACAAAAAATTCGTGGGTTTCTCTTCCACAATTTTTTTCTCTGAAGTTGAATCGTCTTTCTCTCATCTAAGTACGATGGGCAAGCAACTTTTTTTTTCTTCAAATGCTTTTCAAAAACAAAATCAATTAAAGTATGAAGTATGTATGTACGCTACGTATGTTGTTCCGCTGTTGATGTGGTAGTGGTCCACAAGGGAAAAAATAACTTTTTCGGCGGTTGTTCAACTCTCAAAGTAAATACCAGAAAATAACCTTATCAAATGTTTTTATGAACAAAAGGAAACGTTTTTAATGGAAACAATTTAATAAAATCACATTCTTTAAAATCGTGCGTGGGAATTGTTTTTTTATAATGTGGTTTGGTAGTTTGGTCAATGAACTTCTTTTGCAAAAATGCTTTGATATTGAATACCGGGGCCAAATGAAAATGAATTTTGGGTTCGTGTTTGTTTTGAAGTAGAATCAGAAATAACATTTTTTGTAAATAATTTGAGCAATATACTTATCAGTGGCTTTGGTTTGATGGTATGATGATCATGATCGAACAAAGTCCATACTGACCAACTGATCATTGGGAATCTCATCGGGAGAAGGAAGAAGAATTTCTCTCTGATCTGATTCCAGATACTTTTTGCCTTGAGCCATACTCTTTTTTGGGTTTACCTCCAGCGTGGAAACCAATAAACCGAGATAACAACCTCAGCTTTTCAATAATTGTATTTTGAGAGAACCGCAGAACGATCACTACAGCAATTTTTGGTTGTAATTGATTTTACTTAATCTTTCAACGGCATTCTGTCCTGACATTTTACTAAAAAAATTATGAATTATTGCTATTACGCTTCATAAATGTACATATTTTAATTAACAGTCCATACACATATTGATGTTCTTCATAATTAGCAACACAATTTCAAATCCTTTAATAGTTAAAATCTTAGTGTTTAAGTCACCTAATTTTTTTGGTTAGTCCATATCGTGAAATGCATCTAAAAATGCTCAATCGTTCGTTATATTTTTCCTTACAATACTGAATAGATTCCAATATTTCCAATACATACAGTGAAAGTTGCTTTGTACATAAAAGGTTTCTTCTCGTTTCCATTTTTATTCACTTTTCTATTTTAAAAAGTGCACAGTGCACATTTGCACATAAGAATTGCTCCCCAAGAATTCCCATTCTTCAAATTTTTTTCTTGTTTGCGGTTAGAATACATAAAAAAGTGGATCTTTACACTTATGTATGTTTGCCAGTTGTCTTATAATATTTCCTGTTTGCCGACTTAAAGAAAACGGAACATCAAGAGCAAACACCGCCATACAATGCATTCCAGAAGCCAACCTCCACGCGGATGGTTACACAAAAATGTAAATATAAGATATTTCCCTCCTTCCTCTTCACCTTTACTTACTTCCTCGAACGCATCGTTTTTTTAAATGCACAATACATACGTGTACTCAAAAATATATTTATTGTATTAGGTTCTCCACTTCTTCCTCGTCGTGTGAATGTGTTTTGAAAGAAGAATGTGAATTTTTTTTTCACTATGAAAGAAAAGAAAGAAAGAAAATGCTTTTTAACTTTTTAGCCTTTTCAACCCCTACAAAAACACATTCACAGGCGACACAGGAGGAAGCCGACGTGTGTGCGAGTGTGATGTGCGTCGCTCCTTTTACGTACCCATATCGGATATTGCTTTTGAAGTCAAGTTGAATTTATTATATTTTTTTCTCTTCCTTTTGAAAGAGTAAGCATATCATTTTTACATTTCCGATGTGATGTGATGTGACCTAAAACATGTCGCCTCCCTCTTATTTTTTTCTCTCTCTTAAATTGAGAACCATTTTTTGGTATCTTGCTACTTTTCATGTTTTTATTTTGCTTTTTCTTTGCTCCCGAAGAGAGTCGATCACATTTCATGCTTTATGGTAAAATTGGAGATGAAAGGCACAAGGAATAAACAATAGGAGCAGGTACTAGAACCCTCTGAAAAAAAGGCATGAGATGAAATAATGCTTAATCCAATCTACTCATGCACTCGGGCCATGTTTTACAATCCAACTGGGTTACATGTAAATTAGTGGAATTCCTCTGTTCTCACGAAATTTTCCTCAATTTCCTTTTTTCAATGGCAGCAGCGTCATCAACGTCATCATCATCAGCCCATTCACTTCACTCACTCATCCACTTCAGTCAGCCGATTTAAATTAATTGATAATTGCATGAAAAACCGAACGCGAACAAAGCCTATTACGGTTTGTCGTGGGGAGCATGCCAGGAATTTCAATGAGATTAGAATGGGCGCAAACTACACCCCTCTTGGATCTCCCATGTCTTTTCTCTGGAATCAGCAAAGGGGAGAAAAGAGAATACACGAGAGAAAGCTGAATCGCTTTTGTGCCTTTGGATTCTTGGCAAGTCTCCTTAACGGGTCTAGCCTTCCAGTGCGTTTTGTTGCATAAAGCATTAAAACTCAAGTGCATTTTAAGAGAGGTGCCTACAATATCGTCTTTTCGTTAAGACAGTACATTGCCCTTTTAGTACATCACCAGAACTCGAACGCCTTCATAATGAACGACAAATCAAATGTACTTTCCGAATTCTGATTATCTTAACTCCATATAACAAAAAAGTGTTTAAACAGAAATTCACATTACAAAAAAAGAAGCTATTCGGATTTTCTTCAAAATCAGCAAACGCAAAAACAAATTGACAAACATTTTGGTAAGTACGTATGGTTAATTCCGCTCAACTAGTGAAATTACAAAGTCAGTTCAATCAGAAATTTTCTGCATGAGTTCCATCTCAAGTTTTTCCTCCCTTCCCTTTGCAAAATGAAAAACTGGCCTGGTCTTTTTCCTCAGCAAAAGGAAGAAAAGTTTAGGATTCCCTCCAGCATAATGTATTATTGTCTGTCGACAACATAACATCAGGCGAAGCACTATTTGTTGTTATGTCATGACTTCACTTATCACTTATCAGTCTCACGATAGGTCGAATCTGATAGGAGCCGTATGTTCCACACTACACACAACATTCGATTCAACATTTTTTTTTACCTAAGAAGACGAGAAAGCAAACGATCAGGCGATCTGCATCCAGAAGAAAGGTTGTTGTTCCCTTCGTACATAAGAATATAACTAGAAATTGCAGAGAGGCAACGCACGGGAAAGAAAAACTTGCTCTACAAGAAAGTCAAACTAAAGTTTAAAAGAACAAGAAAGTGAATCTGACTCTGAAAAAAATGTTGTTTTTTTTTTATATTCCATCCTCTCATCTCAGAGTATTTTTGTAGTCATTGCACAAGAGAAAAAATAGGAAAGCATGCATTCCCTCACAAGATCTATTGCATTCCTCAGATACTTTTCCCTTGTTTGGTCGGAGTTCAGAATACAAGAGAAAGAAGAGCAGCAATAGTGGTGGTGGTGGTTGCTATTGTTGTTGGCCGGAATCAACCCCGTAACAAAAAAAAACTGAAAATTCGTCTTTACTTTTCCAAAAACAAAACGAGTTTTACATGAGCAAAGTGCTATTTTTCTTTAGGATGCGATGTGATACGAAGCGATGCTCTCGTTTACCATTCTCTAACCTTACTTTTTCAACAACATAAAAACATTTACACGACATGTATTACATTTTTTAAATGTAACAAAGCAGCATAGTTAAACTTTTGTACACAACGCCAATAATAATATACAGCTCAAAGTAAAACTACGAAATTTTTTCGTCGCTTGAGGCTCGAAAAAATATTGAGGGAAGGAGACAGGATCGCTTAGCAGGACATTGAGCCACGCTTTTAATGTGAAATGAAGTTGAATTCATTCATCGATTCCAAAAGAATGATGTTGATGTTGATGCTGTAGTGATCGGAATGCAAGTGTATACTTATGTGGAAAAGTTCAACCCGGGCATTTAATTGGCTTTTTTTGCAACGTCCTCGGAATGCAAAAATGTTGAGAGATGCAAGTAGAGTGGAAAATGCATTCTACTTTATACCATGTATTTAAAAGGAATCATGAAAAAAAGAAGAAGAAAAATTGTCTGTCAAACGGAGCAAGATGACGACGTACTGAACTGTGCATAAATGAAATGCATGGAGAAAAAAACAGATCAAGACTTTTTGTTCACCATGAGCCGACAGAAACGCATTTTTTTCTTCCTTGAGTTCTTCATTTTGCATCAAAAATGTAGTTTCATGCTCATTTTGTAATCCAAGTTCAAAGTTTTGTTCGTTATTATAAAGAAAGGCTTTGTAATAAGAGAAAATATATTGATTGTTTATTCATTCATTCCATTTCCAAGTCGGTCATAGATAGATATTTTTTATCTCACATGCACTTCCGCCTCAGCGTTCATTTTCAATCGTCTGTAATATATGTACACCTAATCCCTTTCGGATTGGATGAGTCAGGGAAAATTATTGCCGTATAATCCCTAAAACAATGTTGTTGATTCGAGGAATTTGATGAATTGACAAAATATTGCGCTCTTCAACAAGAATCCTGGATTTTGGTAGTGCAACGTTTCTGTTCAACTATCCTGATCTGAGCAAAACCCAGGCTTAAGGTTTCGATGCACGAGAATTAGAATTGCTCGTATAATAACCATTAATTTCAATTTAGATCAGGAGAAAGCAAACCACCCATCCTTAACCCCATCTAGTCCCTATTTATTCCTATGCATGTTTTAGAATAAATCCTTCGGAAAGTCGGTGAAAGTAGGGAAAACTTATTTTTATCTACGCGAACAATATATCATTGGTTTTGGCTTCATTACACCGCACCACACCGCCACCCTCCCCTGTCTCCACGTTAAGGATGGAATAATCGAGGAAAACAAACCACTTTATTTAGAAAGTTCTTGGCCGCTTTAATGCAAACATAAATCCCTTGTCTGAATCTTGTTTAGCCATTATTGCCATTATAATCTTGATCATGATGATGGGTATAGCAATGACCGTCTAGTAAATACGCATTTATTATAATAAGATGAATATTTGCCTACTCACCAACAATAATTTTTCGTTTCTGTTTTCAAGTTGAATACTTAAGTAAGTACAAGAGTAAACGTGTGTTTTAGCACAAGACATAGCTCTCCGGCTTCATTACATAATTTTTGGAATAAATATTCCCGCTACAATCATGACGATGATCAGAGATGAGATGAAAGTAAATAGGATAAACATCATCAGAAGAAGAGGAGGAACATGGGGGTAGCATAATGAAGCGAGATTACTAAAACAAGTTAATATGGTAAAATGAAATGGAAGTGAAGATTCCACAAACCATTTCACCATATAACTGAGTTGAGGAGGAAAACAAGACAAAATCTCTTTAAAAACCTCTGTCATGTTTTTCCTTTGAACTTTGCAGAAAGTTTCTTTCTTTTGTGATGTTACTTCAGT
The DNA here is from genome assembly GCA_027743895.1 of Seira musarum. Classification (NCBI taxonomy): domain Eukaryota; kingdom Metazoa; phylum Arthropoda; class Collembola; order Entomobryomorpha; family Entomobryidae; genus Seira; species Seira musarum. Next base: position 520 of record JAHZMX010006584.1, on the reverse strand, counting down.
TACCTTTACAGACTTTACTCTTGTTCCGTCAACGCATTTTCAAACGAATAATGTTCTCGTAGCCTACTCAAGTCAAAATAGTATCTTTTTCTCATTCCTCCCGGTAGTACAGTAGTAATAATGATCACGAGATGTAAACTATCTTTCCCCTCGTTGATGATGATGATGATTTCTCGAACGATGCTTAACTCAGCATTAACTTGTTTGTAATTAGAAGAGACATTCCGCCGCTAGTTTTCCCTCACTTTCTCTGTCTCTCTCTCTTTCTGTCTCTATTCCATATCTTTTTTTTCGGTGCGTGTGTGTTATTCCTTTCCTATCCTGCGGTGGTAGTGATCGTGACGTGTTTCACTGCGTTTTCACTCTAATTTAAAGCTTATAAAACGCATTCCTTTGTTGCTCTCTTTTTCTTACAGAGAAAAAATATTTTATTATTACGTAGCTGACGTCATCAGCGGAGTATTGATTTCGATTGGGTTGTCTGTCCGTCTGTGTGTCTGTGTGTCTGTGTGTCTGTGTG
>JAHZMX010006583.1:0-17769 GCA_027743895.1 Seira musarum | reverse complement strand
TTCGTCGTATGAAGAATGTGTGGATTCAACTGCAAAAAACTGTTTTCTTTGACAGCTTACGGATCTTTGGAGACATTGAGACAGTATTCTGAGAACATCTTTTTCGCATTTAACCCTTTTCCTCAGCTACGTCTTTACAGCTGTATTAACAGCTTTATTGTTCGTAAGTCTAAACTCCATAAAACTAATGTATGCATGCCATTTGGATTTTATGTAGAGTGATCTATCCGAGTCATTAAGAATATTCATGGACCTGGACGAAACTAAATCTTACCTGGTCATAACGGACATTGCCAGCTTGCGTTACTCCGTGAGGAATCAGGATACCGGAGAAAATAATATTACCGAGAAATCTGTTGAAGATTTTCTGGCTGATTTTCAGAACAACAAATTGACCTATAAATACATACAAGCTAGGTTTATCTAGTCGTTAGAATTACATAAGCTCTGGCTATAGGTTATTGTTGCTTATTAGGTATATAATGTAAATCGCCTACTATTATAGCTACACAATATTAAAAGTTACTATCCACAGGATTCTACAAAATAAAAACTGCTTTATTACCTAAGTACACACCAATAAAATCTGATGCGATTGTAGGTTTTTTAGCCCTAGGAGATTGGCCCCTACCAATTTAGCCCATAAAAAATGGCCTGGGTGAAAATTATCGCTTATAAGTATTCGCCACTACGTTAATTGGCACCAAAAGTGTTCGCCCTTTCATTTTCAAAATACATGCATACATGAGCACACATACACCAGTCTGATCTAAAATTAGATAATTTTGCTGGTGATAGTTTTTTAATTTCATCAAGAAAACTAAATTCATTTAAGTATTGAAACGTACCGTAAAAAATAGAACTGAAAAGTTCACGTTTCTTTTTTCACAAATAAATCTGTTTCGCAAGATTTGATTGCTATGTAAGTTTACGGTTACATTTACATGGCTTCAAATCGTCTCCAGACCTCAACTCTTAGTTCATACTCTTGAAAAAAGACGCCGCGGCAACGGAACGCGAAATTCGTTCGTTCATTTTTTTCCTGCCGTTCCCTCCACGATACTTTTCGGCTTTCACGTCAAGATACCTTCCTTTTTCGACGTGATGATGTCATCATAGTAATTAAACAGATTCATTTCTGCACGGATATCTTAAGTTAATTCTTTAATACCACATAATAAAAACCATTAGTCGATCTTATCTCATAAGTACAATTTTACTCATTTCATTTGAAAATATTTTAATTGGTCATTTAATTCCCATTTTTTAACATAAATTCTGTAGCGATTTAAATTAGCATCTGAAATGATGGGTGGACATAATTAACCAACTTGAGGTTCAAATATTTATTCAAAGATAGCCTACAATTAGCCTTAATTACATAAATAAAGTAGGCGATTTAATCACGTTCATATTTTTGCTTCCGGAAAAGTTGTGATCATGAAGGTATCGCGACGGCATCTATGCATTTAAATATGCAAGGAATTCGAATATGCAAGGAACGTTGCATGCGTTTGTTCCAACGACGTCAATTGGTAGGTAACCTTTTCGAACGTTATCAATCAGACGGACAGATAGACACATCAAAAGCAATACTCCGCTGATAGCTCAGCTACGTAAAATAGTTTGGGATCTTGGGATGGGTTTCCTGCAATACCTGCCTGCTATGCAATGCAAGCAGCTCACAGGCTGAGAATCTCAGCTCAGCCTGAGAGACCTGCTGAGATACTCAGCTGCATGCATGATGCATCTGATTCTGATCTGGTCCGAATCTATCACCATCCTGTGCTTGTGTATGTTGTTGGAAGAGAAACCCTGCCCAGCATAAGTCACACACGACACACATTATAACGCACAGCAAACAGGTTAATTTATCTCGGCATAATTTAAACATTGGGAATCATAATATCAGCAATCTTTTCTGTTCTTTTCTTACAGTGCATGAATTAAGCTCCTTGTAGTATTTACGGGATACCTTTCATTATATTTATGTGATTTAGTTAAACACTAAAATAGATTGTGAAACAAGACAAAAGTTAAAGAATAGACGGGAGAATAGAGGATTGTGTTTTGTGAGGTTAGGGTGTTTCCATCTCAATCATCTCTCTCAGTCTTAGTCAATACGTTGGAAGTAATCCGAAAATCATCTTTAAGAAATACTCAAAATCAAATTTTAGAAAATGGCTTCGCAAACGCAGGGAATTCAACAGTTACTGGCAGCTGAGAAAAGGGCTGCTGAGAAAGTAGCGGAAGCCAGAAAACGTAAGTATTAATAAAAGTCGTTTTAGTGAATTGTTTAGAGTGTCATCATTTGAATTGGCCGTTATTCACAATTTTTATAATTAAATAAATTGAATTCTATCTAGTAGTCAACGTATGATAAATTTCCTTAAAATGTAAAAGTAGGTAGTAATGAAACGGTAATCTTTTTAGCACATGGGATCACGGGAAGATGTAGCCGCTAGGATTGACCAGGACACCATTCAAAAGCTAGAAGCGATGAAGATTCAAGTGGCACAAAACAAAGAGCAGGTAAGTCATTAACTATCAAAGCTCACTGTCACTGATTTTCAAAGTTTTAAATTATTCATTGTGCTTTGCAGGTAATCTCCCGGCTTTTGGATATTGTTTGTGACATCAAGCCCGAACTCCATAAAAACTTTCGACCAGATGCTTAATTAATCTCACCTTTTGGTAGCTTGCTTGATTGCCCTTATCACTATAAAAATGAAACTTTTCGTTTCACTCTTGTCGGTTCGTAGTCAATAAAAATCACCGAAGAAGAATACCAAAATATTTTAGAAATAGCAATGTGCTAGTTGAATTAAGGTCTGCGGTTAAATCATTATGGTCGGTAGGTAAAAAGAAATTGAATTTTATCGTCACCAACATTCCATATGTGATACAACTAAAGATAAAAAGGTGTGTACCTATGTATTTGTCAAATTATTTTGTTCAATCAATATTTTGTGCATGGTCAAAAAATGCAATACAATTTGCGATTTTGTGGTTTGATTAGAGTAACATTTTATCAACCAATTCTTGAAATGTATCTCGTTTCCTTATGTAAGTCCATTTGTCGCCGTCTACTAGAATCTAAATAAAAAAAATAATAAATTGTAAACTTTAGTTTAAACGCAATTATATTTTATTTCCTTTATACCTCTGCTGCACGTGGTTTAAGATTGTAGTTAGATGACATCGAACTGCAGTATGCTCCGCAGTCCAAAACAGCTACATAACTTGCTGAAGCCTGCATGGGAATATGTTTTCCTAGAAAGTCGGCAGACTCACATATTGGACCCACCACATCGAAGGATTTCCACTGAAATGAAATATAGTTGGTTTCTGTTAATTTTCGGGAAGCATTTATGCATTTAATTAAATTCAGTTCGGCAGAGTATGAATATTGCAACCGTTACCATTTCGTGTGGGTTTACAGCTATCGGTAAAATATTGTGATGTGCTCCGTACAGACATGGTCTGATAACCTCATTCATTGACCCATCCACGACCAGCAAATTACCCGTATTTGATGACTTTATACCAAGACACTTGCATAACAGAATCCCAGCTTTTCCGATCTGTAACGATCATATTTTGTAAGATAAGTCACCTATACTTCAATATAGGAATGGTAATGGAGCATGCAAAAAGTGAAACATAAAACTCGAGTTACCAAAGAGCGACCCGGCTCCATGATGACATTCATGCCTCTTGGAAGATTCGTTGACAACGATCTCAAAAATTCCGACACTTCTGCTATTCCTTGCCCACTTCCATTCTTCTTAATGTCATGGTAAGTTTTCGAAAGCATTTCATTCTGTGAGTCAATTGCATTGGTGAAACCTGGTGGCATCTCAAAATAGTTTATCCCGATCCCCCCTCCAACATTCAGTACTGTTACACGAACTTCCCTTTTGTGTAACTCATCAACAATGTCAGATACAGTTTCCCCAAGCCATTCGTACACTTTTGGATCAGCGATTCCACTGCCAAAATGACAATGCACTCCAATGATCTTTATATGATCACTAGATAACAAAATCTCTAGGACACGATCAAGTTCAGATGCAAAGTCGAATCCAAATTTTGAGTTCTCAGCGGTGTTGACGTATTCATGAACGACGAGAAACTGACTTTGATTAACTCCTTTCACTGGTCGCACCCTTAGAAACACCTGCACTGCTCAAAAGTGTATATCGGTATGAGAAAATAAAAAAATACAACAATACATATAACAATCAAATAGTTGATCGTTAAGTATTTGCATAAAATTATTGGAGGGAACCTTCTCTGTCACTTTTCAGCTCTTCATGAATCTTGACAATCTGCTGGGCATCAAACAGTGAATCGACATTCATCATGACACCGTGTTCGATTGCCAGTTTCACTTCCCATCTGAATATCGCCGACAAAAAAACGTTCTAAAATACCGTTGTTATCTATCTGTTTGGATTCATTTAAGTTTTAGGAATATTACTCACTTTTGTTTGCCATTTCCATTTAAAATTATGTTTTCCGGTGAAAATCCAGCGTGTAATGCAGCTAACACTTCGAAACCGGAAACGGCGATGATCATGTCAATCCCAAACGACTTCATTTTCGCAAGAATTTTGATGTTCGGGTTGGCTTTAATTGCGTAGCTATTGAAAAATGAAAACAATTAATAAATATGATTGAATGCTAATCATATTTTATTTATTTTTCGAAATAAAGAAATGATTTATTATTATAAAAATCACACTTTTTACCCAATTTTGCCTTGAAGCCCAGCATCGTGTAAAGAGGTTACGTAGTTCGCCACATTTTGCTGGATTCCAAGTGTGCTATAGATGTAAAGCGGTGTTGGAGGGACATCACACTTGATGTTACTGAAGGAATAATTTTTTGTAAAGTATTAATTATCATTACTGAAAATGTAGAACCTTGAACAAAAAAATTTGTGACTGAGCTAGGAATCGAACCTTAACTCCTCTGCTCACCGGGTGAGTGAATTATTATGAAAAGCCGACGTCGGCTTGAATATGCTTGAAGAAGTGTCATACTGACTTATATGTTCTACGCAATTATAAACGAACAAACATGTTTGTTGAGTAAATGTTTATATCGCTGAACTTTCGTGAGTTACACACTTTGCCTTCACAGAAAATGCCATTGCCAAGTACTCTCCAGGCAGAGACCTAGACCACTAGGCTACCCAGTCACATCTATCAGGGTACTCATGTTTTTCTCAGCTTATTTTCATTCAATTACTTTTGTCTGATACGAACAATACATTTCAAGTTCAAATATGGTTTCAAAGTTTTTGCTAACATTTTCTATTTAAAATTTAAATACTTTCCTGGCAATATTATACGCAGCGAGTATTGATTTTTTAAAAAAATACTAACCTTTTTCCATGAGTATCTTGTTCCAAGTAAGACACGTCTTCTGCTTTAGGAATGATTTCACAAAGCAATGTATCAATTGCAAGATTTTCACAAAATAAATGTCCATTTCGGTACTCGAGCGGCAAGAAATTCGGGTTTCCTTCATTGGATTCCATTATTTCAAAATACCCTCAAACATTAATCATGAAATATTTAGTGAAGCAGTCAAACAAAGACTAGAACAATTTTATTCAGAACCCATCTCTCAACTTCAACTAAAAGTTTGTCTGTGTTCAATCAAAATCATCAACCTTGCTGCAATTCAAGTAAACAACTTTTGTGAGGTCGTGATTAATCATTGCTGAAAATAATGACTAGGTAATAATATAGTAGTGTTGGTGTTGTGTTAGCACATCCGTAATTTTCATCAAGAGCCTTTTTCTTTTCGAGTTTATATTGGAATCATAGATAGTTTATAGTATTTTATAATTCAAGCAAAGTTGCTTCAACAAGACACTTGATTTTGAAATGACCTTGAAAATTGGAAAACTGCTTTGTATAGTGTCTCTGAATAAGAAGCTAATTATATCTGCTTCAAACAGGATCAGTCGACAAAAGTGTTGAATCTTTAGTTTAGTTGTAGCTCTTAAAATTAATAGTATGTCGTCAATGTCTGACAACCAAAAAACCAAGTTCAAGAAAAACATTCGGAGTGCCTACAAAGATCCAGACTTCGGGGCATTTCAAGACAGTAGTAAATATTCCAGAGTTCAATTTGATTGTATGGAACGGGGGTTGGATTGTGTATTCCATGTTACTTTTAAATGATCTCGCTAAAGCATTTATAACAATAATCTATAATAATGTGAGTATCTTGGATTTAGATGCGTATGTATGTATTTAATTAGGAAAAATTTCAGTTTAATTAAGTGACAAAAAGGATAAACGATGTCTGACATGAAATGGCGTGATAAAAAATTTCCTATACGTTAGTTATTTACAAATTAATATCATTTAATCAAATACACTCATTCAACCAGAGTTTAAAATATATAATAAAATCTATTGGAACAGTAAATTAAAATCATTTGTATAAAGCTGTGCATAAAATACACAATTTAATCTGTTAAAGTGAGGCAATATTTGGGCTCATAGTTTGTAAAGCAAATCAGTCAAGTCAGCGATAAAATATATGGAATTTGCAGTAAACAAACTAACTATATAATCGTGGACTGAGAACAGTAAACATTAATTTGTAACAGTAAACTTGACTTTACAATTAGCGAGGGTAATATTTTTGCATATTATGTGAAATGATCTTCTGTACATCATTAGCTATGATCAAGAGATTAATTGTATTGTATTTGTTAGAATAACAATAATCTGTGTATTGTTGAAACATCACATAAAATAATCTAGTCTAAAAATAAATACGTAGAGTTTCATGCGTAAGGCATTTTTACAATTATTGGCCTCTACTCTATAGAATCTAGATTTTACCGGAAAAGCTAGAGTCACAGTATGCACTTTCACTATGAGCAATAGTCTAAAGGTTACCAGTTTTACTTTGTTTGAACGAATTATTCTGGTACGGCGTTCTGGAGTATAAGTAGATGGAACTACATATTTAAAACTTAAAACATGGATTAAGTATGTATTGATAAATATCTATGAAATAATATTTTCTCTCTGATAAAATATTTAGTAATGGGGAACTGCGATGACCATACTGTAGTTGTAAGGAGGTTAACTTTTTTTATAAAAATACGCAAGAAGGAAAATAATGGCATGCATTTTGATTTGTAGATGGATAAATGTGACCGTTACGATGGATCCAACTCCATGAGCGGTAACTGAACCTTAGGGCGCATGGGAGCGACGCTCTTTCCCTCACGCATGCTCACACTTCGGCGAGCTCTTGTGATTTTCTCGTCGTCCACAATAGGAGCACTGAAGAGTTTCAGTCTGGTTTCAAGAATTTCACGGTTCCTTTCCGCATTTTTATGGCGTGCGGCTCTGAGTTCTGCGTCCATTTTCTCCCGCGCTTCCTCCAGTTCTCGCAGTTTTAGGCAAGCTTCTGTTTTATTGTAACAAATCGAAATAACAATTGTATGTTACTTGTATTTGGACCCTCTTGACATTTTTACGTAGTGTAACTAAGACAAACCTTCTAATTGGCGCTCCATTTCTGATTGCTTCTGAAGGTATGTCTTCGTCTTATTTCGCTCCATATCCAGCAACTTCCTCTGTTCCTCCTGAAGACGCTCCAGTTCTTCGCGTTTTGTCCACTCTTCATTTAGAATCCGTGCCTGCAAACTGCGAACCAACTCCTCATCTTTTTTTGCTTGAATCTCTTCAGCCAAGAGCTTCTCAAGTTGACGTCTCACTTCGTCCAAGTGTCTCCTCTGCTCTTCTTCCATTGCCTTTTGCTTTGCTAGCTCTTTTGCTTCGTCCTCGGCAGCTTGTCTGGCCTATTAATTTCAATATATTTTAATTGTGTTTTTTATGCTGAAATTTATTGACATCGTTGTTCAGTTATGATTTCAATCATGTTTCTCCAATTGTTAAAGTATTGGTTTCGACGTACCAACTTTTCTGCCCTTAACATCTCTCTCGCTCTATCACTCTCTATTTGGCGACGAATCCTTATTCTGTGCCATTCTAACCTCCGTTTGTTTCGTAGATGTCTGCCGTATGATTCTTGACAATGTAGACGTGATAATGCTAATTTCAAAGATGTAAGCCATTGGGATCGATACCTATGTGAATTCAAGTAAAATTGATAAACTATTCAAATAGGAAAAATAATTTACACTTTTATATAATTATACCTCTTGTCCAATGTTGCTAATTGAAGAACTCTGTCGGTCGTAATCACATAAAACTGATGAAACTTTGAGTTTGGTTGATCTTGCCCTTCTTCCACTCGGGTTTGTGAGTCAAACTCAATCGTTTTCGGCTTCTTTGGATTAGTGTAATATGTTAGGCTGTTTGAAGTAAGGACGAACAACTTTTCTACAAATTTCGGCAAATACTCTCCTCGTTTCAGCAGCGTACCCTTTTGTGAAACAATTCATTCATGCAAATTACTTATTTGTACATTTGAAAAGCAAAAGTAAAAACTTTTGTTGTCACAAAATGACTGGGTGTTGTAAAATTACCTTTTTGATTATGTCATCCACAAACTCCTCATAAATTTCATTTATTACTTCGTAAACCTCTTCTTTCTCGAAATTCTTCATAAACTTTAGTTCGACCACGGACAAAAACGTTTGAAAGTCAAACAAGGCATTTGAGAATAGACACTAGATAGAACAACGTATTATTAAAATAATTACCAACTAATTATTGTTTTACAAAAAAATATTTATGTCGCTCATGATAAAAGTATTTCAAATAGATCAACTCTTACATCAAATTCCTCTTTCATGTCCCATTCTTTGCTGAGGGAAGAAAGGAATTTCGTGAACACTAGATCGGCTTCTTCAGAACACAAAAGGACCTGAACGGATTTTTAAAAAGTCAGTTTGAAATGTTCATTCTTAAACGATATGTCATTTTGCAAAATATTAAACTGTTAATTAAATCTTATTAATTACTTGGGCAATGTCTGTATCAGCATCTCGAACAAGATCAGCGAGTAAACAAAATATACGGAAAAGTTTATAAATATTTTCGGAATCCACCCGCGGGTTTCTCTTGAGCGACTCCGCCAATAATTTTGACTTGCTTATAATCCAGCATGCTTCATCAATCTGACTCTCTAAGCTGGATAACTCCTTCCTCCCTAGGGAATCGCTGAGGGAAGAGAACACTTCTCGCGATAGGTATTGTTCGAATTCTGAAAATGTTAGCGTGGTCGTTCCGCCAAAGTCTTCGAGAGCCTCACTCAATCCTTGGCAATCGATGATGGTACCGAGACTCGCAACTAGAACCTTAAATTTCACACGGAAAATGGAAATGAAAAGCTATCGTGTTCATGATCCTAATCAATCATATTCTCACATTTCCCCTCCTCACTTAATAAATCTATGCACCTAATCTCCAATCTTTCTTCTTCTTTTGCAATTTCAATTGAATTGATGAAAAGCATAAAATGTTCAATAATAATTGATGTGATATAGTTGTGCACATCGATAACCTTTTCTCAGCGAAACTATAAACTATATTTAAGTATCAAATTGTGCATTATTTTATCATGCTTCGTGCAGTAAATGTCTGGCTTTTGTTTGCTTAGGATGCATTCATGTCTTTGTCTCATTTTAGAAAGACGCTTGATTCACTTGATTGGTCTGTCTCGCTGGATGTATTCTTTGCCAATTCAGTAAGAAACAAATGCATCTGTTTGTATGAAGAATCTGTACTCTTCTATTATGCATTCAATAAATAAAATTATGTGCATAATGAATGATTTAAAGATTCAAAGTCCCATAAATTCTCCAATAAGGGAACTTGTTTGACTAGGTTTTTACAACATCATCCGTCGCAGACACTTTTTGCATTCACGAATATTTTTATTGCAGCATTTGTGTAGGCTCCACAAATCACAAGACACACACACAGGCGCACTCAAACAGGGCATAACCAAAACAATATAAAATGATGCCTACAAGAAGGAACATTACACCACAACCATCATCATCATGATCACGATCATAGTCATCCCATGAAAGATTTTTCTGAGATACTTTTTTGTCCAACTTATGAAGTTTAAACCTCTTCTCATCTCATCATCTTCTGATCTCAATTTAAAAGGAGAAAAATAAGACAACCCTACGTTTTCATGCTTATTGCCATGCCTAATCAAGCATCCAGATCTGTGAAAAGATCCGAGATCCGCAATTCTAATTGTAAGTAGATTGTAACGCGATGTTTTAGGCCTGCTGCCTGGCCGATCTCTCTCTCTCTCTTTTCTTTTCTACCCAAACAAATATTATCTATCTCCTTTAATGTGAAGCAAACATTTGTCACACCTTTTTTTTAAAAAATCAACGAGGAAAAAGTAATTAAATGAAAAACTTATGCAAAAGTAATGCCTTAAAAATTGGAAGAGAATAAATATCAAAACGTCTGCTTTACTTTAAGCTTGGATTTAGGTGCACTGAGTCCTTCGTCTTCGGTCAAAGTTGAAAAAGCGTGCCAGATGCTATTTCGCACAAACTCAAGAAGCACTGCCATTTTTTCACCGCACAACAAAAACCAACCCTCATCAACCCTTTCTCTCAGTGAACTAACTAAACTGGGAGAAGAAGACGAGTTAACTTTAACTTTGTGAAGCTCATGTGTTTTTTTGCATCATCAAACAAACGTTCTTTTCCTGCGAATGCATAAAGTCCTGTGTCTGTTTTCGCCTTGTGGACGATGCTGACGCTGCTCTGCTCATCATGACGAAAGGATTACATGACGATGACTCTTTTTTTCTTATTCTCTTCTCTCGTCAATCGCGTCGTTCGTTCTCAATCTCAAAACCGTATACGTCCATGCCTTCGGTTAAATTTTAACGCACACACTTATTACACAGAGGCAGAGCAGTTACAAGTTTACAAGTTTTTTTTTTATTATTTAGTTACATTCCCTCAGTTGCACCAGAGAGTACATCTAACATAACCTCTCTGTTATATCATTTTATAGTTTCGCAAACGACCATTTTGTTTTTTTCTAGGGGTAGGCATTCATTCCTGCATCGTAGAAATACACAGAAAAAAAAATCCTCATTTGCTTATGAGCGTCTCTTTAAAAACATTTTTCCTTTTTCATGAATGTTGATCATTGCAATTACAGTACAATATCGCTCTGACATTGCATTCGAGTATCTTTTTTTTCATACTCATCATTTCGCATCAACATATCGTCATCATTAGTCATGATAACATTATTATTTTGTCCTTCTTTCTCTATTCAATTCACCTCACCTACGGAAACTATAAAAAATCTGTGTAAATAGTAAATGTGCATTCATGTGTTTTTTTTCAGAGCTCAGCTTTAGCTTCTGCAATTCTTGGGAATTTTTTTTTGTTTGAAAAGCTCCATCCATATTTGAAGCGAGGAAAAATTCAGGCAGTACAAATGAAATGAATGAGTCCTCCATCTCTGTACCTTGTCTGATTCACCATTTCACTTTTGATTCACAGGTAATTTCATATTAAACATCCTTTCTTCATAAAAAGAACAACAACTGCAAACACAACGCAACATCAAAAGCACTCAAAGGTTGCATTTTGCAAATCTCCGCTTGGGATGACTTTTTAAACAATGCTGTAAGTAAAGGACGACTAACATTATTGCCATTAGTGCTTATCATAATATCACCCATCCATCCTAGTTTTTTTTTTTGCATAAATGCAAAGCTGATAAAAATGAAGAACGCTAAACAGCTTATATTTTTGCTGTCGCAATTGTCCCCTTCTTCTTTCATCTGTAGTTTTTAGCGATTCGACATTCAAGTTTTTTCACGATGCCATCATGATACGAATTGCTTTACCACACACCAACATCACTGCCAGTCCAATAGCGAAGAATAACCACGCGTTTTTTATCTTCCCGTACTTGGTATAAGCAAAAATCTTATGCAAAAAAAGATTTTTTAGCACTCTCATTTACCGAGAGGTATGCTTGTTTTGTTTCGATTCGAACTCGAATTTAAGAGGAACTTACATACTCACAGAGAGACCTGAGGGGAGATCACATCTACATCCTCCTTAAATGTCCGTCCACTTTTTTGCTCTTTATATCTCTCTGTCACTCACTTGCTGCAGTGAGAGAGTGGTCTTCTTGATGAAGAGAAGAAATAAAATCTTATCCTCGAAAAAAAAGTCAGCAAAAATCTAAAGAGGATCGTTACTTTTTTGTATCCCAATTTTTACAATCTTATTCTTTTGAGCATCATGCCTTTTTATAGTAATGCCCACTTGAGTAATCGACCATCTCTTGTCTTCGAAGGCAAGAAACGGCATAAAAGACGGATCACTAGAAATGTACACGACACAGACTACGTATATACGTGACACATTCCACATAATATTACGCAGACGTACTTATAACAAAGCTTTGAATTCCATTTCTTCGCATTTTTAGAATTTCCTTCCATATGAAAAGAAATTATATACGAGTTTATTCAATAAATAAACAGAATATTATGTATGAATGGTCATAGTCATCGCATCGTGACGAACGATGAAAACAATGGATGCAATAGGACATTTTGAGATTTGCATGCAACAAAATTTGCATTTCTACTTTGTTCTACCAGCCGCCACGCAAAATATTAAGTTTAAAAGCAAACTTTTATGACTCCTTTTTTTTAAATCTGAGTCATTGCTATTTGCTAAAGTGTTAATCTGGAGCGGGGATGAGTGAGGCTATAAGTTATAGTCATGAAATTTTTTACGACATTTTTGGCCTTCTCAATGCCACAAAACTTAAATTATCTCATTCTTTAGTTTCTCACATTGTTATCACCTAGTTTGAAGATCATTTTTAGCGAATGGAATTGTACACCAATTATATATAATGGAATTTTTGGAAAAACATCGAGACGGAAGAATCAAGCCATATTTGTTCAAAGAATCTCCACAATCATATCATCATCACTGCCAACGATCAAAAATAAAACAGGGGATTTTCAATGAAAACAAAATCCTGGTTTAAAAGATTTGTTTATGCTGTCATTTATTTTGATATATGTATGTTTATTTCAATACAGTAAACGAGGCGACTAGCCCATACCACATATAAGATTGTATTGTTTGTAAGTAGTCTAAAAGTATTTGTATCTCATTGCAAAATGCAATTACAGATTTTTGTCCTTGGACAAATTACTTAAGTAAAAGTAATGTGTAATCGTGTTTTAATTCTAAATATTTGGTACATTAACACCGGTGGCTTATACAATGATAGTTAAGTACGTATAATTAATTTGATCAAACTTTCGTAAACCTTCACAGTCCGTAAATTCCGTTACGTATGTTAAAACATAGCCTATAACGTATTTAGAATTAATCTGTATTCTTAAATTGAATATAATTAATATAATTTTCTGTAAAGACAAAAGTAGCATTTTTGATATCACCGATTAATAATTCATTCTTTGGTTTTGGAAGAATTTAAAAAATCACGGAGGATTGTAGGCTGATCAGTCATGATTCCATTTGCTCCAATTTTTTTGCATTCTTCAAATTCATCATCTTCGTTGCATACCCAAAAGTATACCTACGAAAAAATTCAAAAACATGTAAAAACATTGAAATTTATGACATTGCATTCAAGATACTACTTAAAATATTACGTGAATTCCTCGCTTTTGCAAGTGATTAAGCATTGGCTGCCAGACTAGAAACGTTTCGCACACCCACAGCAAGCATTTCTCAGTAAAGGACAATTGAGGAACCTGCTTCAATCTGCGTCTGAAAGTTTAAAAATGACGACTTGAAATTTGCAATGAGACATAAAATCGAGTCAACAAAAATTATTTGAGATATTAAGTAAAAACTACCGTTTCATAGCCATCGGCAAAAATACTTCGTAGTGAGTCTCCTTCAACGGAACGAATGGTAGTATACCAGTGACTGCACAAATCATCAGAAGCAAAACCCGTTTTGCCGAGAAAAATAGACAAACATTTGGATTCTAAAAATTGAAACGAAATTAAGTATCACTTTGGAATTGATACAACCTTGATGATTTTTATTATTTTATAGATTGAACTATCTTTTAACAATAAACTGAACTTACCACACGATAGCACTGGCTGCAAACGTCATTGTTGAAACTTCCCCATACGGTAATACTGGACCTGTCGTACTCCTCGATAAGCTGAGAAACCTTCTCAATCAAAAGAATATTGTTGTCCTTGATATCTATGTTGATTGGTACGGTAGGGAATTCCTCAAAAACTTCGCGAAGTAGCGGTATTTGTCGTTCTTCATCAGTCCAAGAATCATCGCAAAAGTATTCCCCTGAAATTTATAAAAATATTTTTTGCAGTTTAATTCAGACAGACATGTAGTCAAAAATCAAAGCAAAGTTGACATACCAGGAATAGTATCGATCGGTATCTTAAAGTTCAGATTAGGAAGTGAATCATAATCAACTTCAGCAACGTTCCGAGCAATTCCTGTGACTCGCAAGAGTGATGGGTCATGAAATACGACAACTTGATCATCTCTGGTCAAACGGACGTCAAGTTCCAACATGTTTGTGCCCTTTTTGACAGCACTATTCAATAAAGAAAACAATAAAAGACCTCTGTCAGAAGGACTGTAATTTCCAAAAATTTTCCAAAATCAATTCAACTTACTTTCTGAAATTTTTCAAGGTATTTTCGTATCCTTCTGCAGAACCTGGAAAGATACGAATATCATCAAATTCAGCACAAATACACAACTTATTTTTTTTTAAAACAATTATCATATAATTACATAGTAGTCACTTACCCCCACGGTGGCTAATGTGATCGCTAGAAAATGTCACATTCTTCTTTTTGTGAAGCAAGTGTGGGAAATGCCAGAAGAATGCAGATGTTGCAGCGTAGCTAATGAGAGCGCCCAGCGCTGTCTGAAATCCCATTCCCATGCTCATTAATTTATTGTATTTACAGCTTCCGCTATCTTTGTTCACGCAGCACGCGACTAATACTGAAAGTGTGGTAGTATGTAATAGTTGTAATTTGTGTAATTTAATTTATAATACCATTATCACTGCCATATCCAACGGAGTCTGTCTCTCCAAAAGTGAGTGTTTGTACAAACCTGAATATGAATGACTACCTATGTTATTGTTGTACCATCAACTAACAAAGAATATTTCGAGTCGAGCTAAAACTTTGTTTATTGTCACTATTCTACAAATTCCAGGGTAATTCATGCGATCAACGCAAATATTTGATAATGGGTAATCATCTGTTTAAAACAAGAACAGTAGTAACCATAAACCTTTTAGAAAATCTGCACTATAAACTAGCCTATCAATCAGTCCAGAAAATGCTACCTATTATGTACTTTACTTATCTATCAGATTTTATATTTGAGCGAGGCTCTTGTACTTTGTTTAAACACTTTATTATTTTATTGTTCTCGTCTTCATTTATGAGTATATTTTTAATTGTTTTTGTGCGTTTCTAGATAGTACCTTACTAAATACTTTCTTAATTCGTATGTGGTCAATTAATGCTACCTAAAACTTACAGCTTTTATATAGCCCTGTCTTTTGTTATTTCGTTGACGAATTACGAATACGAATATCAAAGTTGCAGGCAACACGGATAGGAGCGATGATGAGGATTTTTAAAAACTAAAGTGGAGCAGGACAAGGAAGGAGCAGAAAGATTATTCATGTTTGCTGGACGAATAGAGGTAATGTTTACGTAACCTAAAGTACGACAAAACCGAAATATGTAGCTTAATTTAGCAGTCAATTTTTTATGCGATACGATGAGATATGATTTTTATTTGTTCGTGAGTGAACAACTTTTTAATTTTCAAGTATTTATTTGAATTGCTGGAAACTCCGCCGTTCCACATGGGCTCAAGTTTCCCCACTGGTTTCCCTAGACTGACTGTTTCTTTGTTGCTGCGTTGCGTTGTTTCCACCACAGGAGAAAGTGAAAAGCAGAGAGAAGGGCACGTTCATCGCACTATCATTACTATTATCAGTTCGATTCATACCAGCAGCACTGTTACGACTTACGACTGATATCATATTACTATCGAAATTTAAGTAGCTGTAGTCTTGGAAGGTTGAAATGAGAAGAGGTGAACAGTAGTCAGTAGTAGTGCGATATTAACAGGTCCTTGAATTTTGGATTATTTTCTTGTTTGTGTTCCGCACATCTTCGCACTGATGACGAGTGAAGAGGACGCCCACGTCAGAACCAAAAATATAAATGGAAGATGAAAGGAGATGGAGATGATGATGATGATTGTAAAAGATGGATTTGTATGTGACTACGGTGATGATGATGATGATTAAGCAAATTCCCCCACCAATTTCCAACAAGCTCACAATCGAATTTCAGATTCTATTTAGATTCCAATTTTCTAATCGTTCTTTCTTGTGTGGGAAAATATATACCTACTAAACGTTCGACGAATTGATCAATTTTAAGTGATAAAGTTTGCCTATAAAAAGCGTATTCGTGCAAATATTAAGTTAGACATGCACACAAATAGGAAAATGTTTCATGACTCCAGCCAAAACTTATTCTTACGGTCTCTTAATCTCTTTACATAAAGGTAAATTACGTGGGCATGCAAATTCCTGAACAACAACAATAATAATTTCCTAATTACACGCATGGAAGAAAATCGCATGTAAATTTTGAACATATATCACAACAGATATAAGTATTGACTGATTCGTGTAATGAGCCATCGTTTAAATAGAACCAGCTGGCGAAAATATTTTTATGACATCACTTTTCCATTTCTTGAAAAAAATTCCTACAATTGATTTCACTAAATCAAGGAGAAGTAAATAGGATCTCAGCACTTTGTCCCTTGGAGAACATCTTCTCTCCAACGCAATATGAAAAGAAATCTCAAATTACATGCGTAGGTCACCAATTTCACCCACATCTTCTACAAGTTAAAAAGAAGATGCTAACAAACGGTAGGAAACAACATTTGAAGTAACTTGTGCCATGGTATATGCCAAAAGACATTGGAATGAAGTGCGTGCTGACAAACTTTTCTCCTGACATGCAAGTATATTAGTTTCAAGATAATCACAACTGAAACCGTTTCTGATTTGGAAAGGAAAACAAATTGAACTTTATAAATGAAAGATACGGAAGGATAAACTTAATTGTGAGAACAGATTTACAACCTTGTACTTTACTTTCCAAAGCACTAAATAATCGAATTTATATTACTGACGGGGTGTGATGTGATGATAGTTCCACGGGGAACCTCTCTAACGTAAGTCACTTGGCCGTAAACGTGAAAATATAATGATAATGATAGCTATGTTTTGGGAATTTCGATTGGCTAATTTTATGGCTTCTGGCAGATGCATAATGAAACCGCGTAAACTCTAAAATTGATTTTTGTTCAAATTCAGCAAGAGTCAACAAATGTACGTAATATGAGTGCATATTATGTAATATGTATATATTTATGGCTGACGTACGCTAATTTCTAATTTTATTTTAAAATGGTATGATTTTATGTCGCAACAAGATGGGAGGCAACCCTGATGTTTGGCAATATGTGAGGCTGAGGCAGTCATGAGCGGTTGAAACTTTCCACGAAGTTCTTTTAACGAGTGTGCTAGTGGCAGTCATCAACTTCAACGAACAATACATGTTTTGTCCAAATTGAAAATAAGTGAATGTCGAAGTGGCAGAAGTTGGGGATTGATGTGGAGCGTTATGATTATGGCTTGATATGATCTTTTGAGGAAT
>JAHZMX010006582.1:0-13450 GCA_027743895.1 Seira musarum | reverse complement strand
TTTTCAATTCAATTTTCCTCTACAGTATACTCTCCCCATTACTACAAGTTCATGAATACTCAAAATCTCGACTTTTCCAATACATTACCATAAAAAAGTGCACATTGTTCTATGCGAGATGGGGATGATGATCATCATCGCTATCACCGTCGTCGTCATCTTTACTCTTTACCACGATGATCATCGCCCTTTCTTTCCTTTGCTTGATTTTCATTTAAATCGCTGACTCACTTTGCTTGTATAGCGGGGTTCATTCTGTCTCTCAATCTCAATGGGTACAATATCATTTACACAACTCATACCCATGCAGGGACTCGTCACTATAATATCCTTGATTGATTGGTTTTTCTAGCAATGTTTGCTCACAATGGAGATTGAAGTATTAAGTCGCATATGAAAACTTAAATGTTGTTCAATTTAGTTCTCTTGATAATGAAATAAATACAATGGATGTACTAAATAGAAAAATAGAAACAATTTATATGAATAATATGAGGACTACAAATAGGCACCGTAAGTATTTTCATTTGCACTAACAGTATCTTATTTCGAATTTAAAATCATCTTCTTCATTCCGGGCCAGCTTAAGCGTAAGCCATTTTAAAATCTGGTCTGTTATATTGCAAGTCCTTTATCTGAAATGGTGAAAAATTTATTGAAAAGAGGAAGGTTCCACAGGAAACAGGTAAATATAGGGAGGGGGTAAGAGTAAACATAAAATCTTCTTGTGTTTTCTTCAGCTCCTTTACGATTCTGCATCCTCATTCTTTTACACCGAGGAGAAGATTGAAGACGGAACTGTTTCAACTCTTCCAGTCCTCCCACTACCTACAAATTCAACTCTGACTCAAATGTCATCCAAATAGGAAAAAAGAGTCCTTACTTCGTCCAAAAGTACTATGCTGAGCATCCCCATCTCAGAGCTGCAGAGAATGTATGCATGAATGTAAATGTATATTTGAAATATACCCTGAATTGGCAATATTGCAATCGTTTTGAATTACAATTCTATTCAATTTTTATGCAGTAGTGATTGGCATAAGACTATAATGCCGGTCTAGTGCAAAGTATTTACTAGTTTTTAAATTGGTACAATGTGCTATGTAGCAATATGTGGATAGTTTGACTATTAAAGGAGCTTTACGGTCAAAATCCTATAGGATTATTTTTCGACGAATATTTCAAGTGCCCCTCTTCCATTGTCCACTTAACTGCGTTATGCTAGATGAAATCCGGTTTTCCCCATTGGAAACTTTTGTTTAAATATCAGACTTCGTTTATTACTCCACCGGAGCATTCCCCTTATAAATCCAATGGTCAGTCTGTCTGCCAGAGTCTGTGGTGTTTACAGTTGTACCGCATGCATTTTTTTTCTTCTTTCGGGATTCATGTGATAAGAAATATCCCGACATGCATACCTATAAGAAATAAAATACTTCTTTGAATAAACACTTTTAGAGTTCTTTCCCTTTTGTTCACTTTCCCCTTTTTTCCATCGTTCCATAATAGAAAATCGGGGTTTCACGTATAAATTTGCTGGGAAACTGGATTTTTCACTAAAAAATTTCCCACATCCCTAAAATGGTGATTCCAAGTAAATGCAACACGGAACGCTTCCTCTGCTGCTACTTCTCTTTCTCTCTTTTTATTCCCATGCTCTTGCATTACTTAGCCTTACTTTATTAGAATGTCAGACTTTCATCCATGTGGCTTGTAAATTGTCCAAAACCAACAAAAACCTCCTATGCAAAAAAATAGAGAATAGTGAAAGGACTATGAAGCTGTGCAAACTACTATCCCAAATGATATTATTATTACACCCGTTAAAATATAAAAATGGTCATCATAACAGCAGTAGAGCTTTTTTCTTCTTCCCACGAAACGCTGTAACTCATGGACGAAGGGGCACACTCAACCGTGGAATCCTATTATCATACAGTGTGATTTAAATGTGAGAAACGGAGAATCAGAAAAGTTTTGTTCGAGCTCCAACTCCGCCACTACCACCACCGCTACTATACTACTACCTCTTTTTATAACAGTTCAGGGGTTTTGGCATTGAGATGTGAAAGGAAAATAGCAGTACTTTTAAAAAAACGTGGTAGATCCTAATAATGCAGAAGTTCCACACCACATGAGACTTAGTTTGTGGCATCATTGCTCCTGTGAGTATTTGAAAAAAGATGGATATGGAGTTAGTTGCTTGATGCACGTTCATTGAAAAATCGTGGAAAAAAAAGTTTGAAAGAGCGACATGGAATAATGCCAGGCCTGTTGGAAAAGAAAAAAAATCCTGCAAAATGTGTGTTTTGCTTTGGCTAATGATATATCTATTATGCTG
Source organism: Seira musarum (assembly GCA_027743895.1). Lineage (NCBI taxonomy): Eukaryota > Metazoa > Arthropoda > Collembola > Entomobryomorpha > Entomobryidae > Seira > Seira musarum. The sequence goes on along the minus strand of JAHZMX010006582.1, from coordinate 11,109 downwards.
CGTGTACTAGACCGACCAGGACCAGACCAGCTTTTGCTCAACTACATTTTTTTTACTCTCTTTGTCTCTGTTGTGGGTGGCAAAGAAATGTGTGCTTAGTAGATTGTCGGAGCGATCCTTTCATGTGACCTGTGGCACTTTTCCTCTCGTAATCTGCTACACTGGATGTGTCTCACGTGGTGGCGTGGAAAGTGAAGAGATACCCTTTCCTGTCATAATTTTTGAATTCTTTTATAAACATGTCGATGGACAAATAAAGCTTCATTGGAGCGACGCGTTTGAGGCTTGAGGATTTGATGACTATGCTCGTCCTGCTTCCTTACTTAGCCCTTAGAGGATCGATGCGTATCTATGTAGCTTATAACTCATCATCATTCCGTATTTTTTTTTCTCCTGTTACGCATTCTGGACATATAAAAGTATGCTTGAATTAGTGAGCGAAACGATTCGGAAGACGTGTTTTGAACTATGAAGGGATACTAGCCGAGGTAATGATAGGAGGAATATTGGAAACTCTCACTTTTGTTATGATGCATAATATAATTCCGGTGAAGCGTTTTGCGGCCCACTAGACTGAAGTTCACTTGAGTGGAAAAGATCGACAGAAAAGGAGAAAATGAAGAGGGAGAGGTGGTTTGCTACCATGTGATGGCATAATGTTCGTAATAATATTTGATGAAGTCTTATCGCCAACTTCCAATATGAGTTTTCCTTTTTTTTGCATTCGAAAAATGGAATCATAAAAAGCGACTATAGTTTGGGGAACGCTTGACTTTGAAAGGTTCCAAAGCAATAATAATGAATAATATTAAAATGGCGATATTGTTCCGCGCCGTAAATATTCTTCTCTTGTCTCATTATTTACAGCATGAAAAGCATGGAAAACAATACAAGGGAATTTTGCAAACTCTCTCATTCTCCACAGATTTAAAACATGTAACCATAGTGGAAGCAGTAAGTAAGTAAGTAAGTAGCAGTAAAGTTTCCAGTTTCTACGCGTCGAAATGGATGGTTATTTAAGCTCAATAGGAAGCGAGTGAGTGGTTTCAACTTGTGCTGGCATATTTACACAAAAACGGAGAATCCAATGTGGAAGGAAAAGCAGACGAAGAGGAGAGTCTCACTCCAGTTTATCCTGTTATTACAAGAGAGGAGACTAATAAAGCCAAAAATCTGCAGAGGAAAATTCTGAAAATTCCGATGAAGCCACAAGGAAGAAAAAAAAAGAAAACCGTGGTTGTTGTTGTTGTTGCTGTAGTTGTTGCATATTACACAATAAGAATGGTGTGCGGTTTGTATAAAAAAAGTCGTGGAATATAAGAGAGCTTCGTCTCATCCTGGCTCCAAGAGAAATTCCACAACTTAATATAAATAGCCTATTTGTCGGTTCAATAGCAACGGTAATAATAAACTTCTGAGTAAAGTGACTTTTATAGGAGCACTCATTTAACCTAAAATTGTGATACTACAAGGAAGGACGACTACGAACATGCACAGAAAAATACAACAAAGGAAAACAGAACCCGGAGAGAAACAGAGTGGGGAATTAAATACGGAGGATTAAACTCTATTATGGAAATATTCGATGAGCCTCCTACAACAACCTCTTCAACTGTACTGACTAGAGTTTACTCAGGCCTTTACAATATTAGCTTTGCCTTCTTCCTTGAACTAAACAATTCCATCAATTTCCTTCTTGGAAATTGATAGCTTTCTCCTGCTGACACAACATGTCAAATCAATAAATTGTTTTGGAGAGATGTCTTAATTGCTCCGAGAAATAACAATATATGTTGGGTGGAATACCATATCCAAGGCAATTATTTGTGTGCGTATGGTTCCTCCTCTAATAGGTTTATCCGCATTAAATATGCATACATGTACCACCAGAATAGCTGGAAAGACAGAATGGATTTCTTTTTTTAGTAAAACGACTAGAGAAAGTGTTGTTGGTTCCGATACCACGATTGATTCCGTATAGTATTGCAAGCAGTAGCAGTAGCACATGCCAACATGTCAGATTTGAACTGAGTGAGAGCACCAGCATGATCAACTAGAAGAGTTTAGCTGGAGTAAAGATCTGCCAACAAACATTGTCCTCTTATGTAAAATTCTCCTGTCCAACTCCAACAGTAAAAACGTTCTTCCCAGAATTGTTAAAAAAAATAAGTCCCACTCATTCTCGAGTTGTTGTTGTGTGTAGCAAAATTGTAAAGGCGCGTGATAGTAAAATGGGGGTAAATAAATAAAAAGGCCTAACTCGTGTATATTTGAGCATCTATAAACAATATGCACATTATTTCCCTGCCGCGTGTACTACGCGTTCAGTGAATGAGAGTGACTGTGTGCGTTATGCAGTGAAGCTCATGTAGAATTCAAGAGTTACTCTGACAAGAATTTCATGATGTTGATGTCAATGTCCCTATTTTCTAAAAATGTCTTGTTTCCTTCCCCTCCTCTCGAACGAGAAAGCGTTGTGTTGCGTTGCCTGCCATCAAGTTTTCTATAAAAATAAGTGGAGCAATGGTCTTTCTTTCTGAAAAAAAAAACGCCAGCATATTTTTCTCTTTACCTCTTCGTGTAGAATCTTGACCTGTAAGAGAATGGGTGAAACGTGCCTTCCATTTCAGGAAAATAATATGAGGTGGTTAAACTCTCCCTAAGAGATCACGGATACCGAAGAAGAACGTGTTTGAATATTACCACTGTACGCTCTAATGCTCACTCATTCTTTCGTTTAACAAGTCAGAGAAAAATTTTCCTTTCTTCGTGAGCCACGACGACCATTCCACAAATAAGGAACCTTCATTTGTAGAAAAAAAGAAGAAGAATAGGGTTCGTAGATCATGTCTCTTGACTAAAAGGAAATACATGAGGGCAAAAAAAGTGAGCGGTTACGAAGAAGAAGAAGAAGAAAAACATTAGTACATACATCTGCTGGGAAACTTTAGGCTATTGTTTGGGCACCATCACCACCAGCAAACAAAATATTTGGCATTGGTGAAGCCAAAAAAAGGAGATAAAACAGATTAGGTCAAAAGCCATTCAAATATATGGGCATAGCCCATTCCCATTGTTTAAGGAAGATTGTGTGACATGACCTATATAATGGAGGCATCCACAAAAAATTTACTCCGAAGGGAGACATCCAAACGATAAAGAATAAAAAGCAACGACCCCTTATCCTCCTCCACTGTGGTTTTATATTGCCTCATTAAAAATTAAGGGGTATAGAAAACTGACTTTTGAGCCGACTATTTTTCATTTTGATATTAGATACTTTTCTTCACAAATAAAACTATGTACTATACCTAAGTGCATGCCTCTACAGCGTATTTACTTACCGACTTACCTTGTCTTTTGAAGAGATCATGTTGATCACTTAATGGGATCCATAAATTAAATTACTTCCATAATATTTTTTTTTTAAATCATGCGTGCAATCCTGTAATCCACATATTTTATTTTATTTTATTTTTTTTTGTACAAATAAAAGGAGATAGCGTTCACAAAACAAGAGAAAGTATGTTGGTATTAGGAAAAAAGGAAGATAAGAGACAGTAATATGTCATGGAATGTAGAGGAACAAAATACAAAGTAATCAATCGGAACCAGCACATCGACACTCGATTAAGGTGAAAATGTTGTAAGGTGGTAATCCACTACTACTAGCACCGGTGATAGTGGTAAATATCATCCAGGTGGTATACACGCGTACCTATTTTCAAAGGAGTAAAAATGGAGAGAAGAAACTTCACAAAAAAAATGAAAAGGAAAGGAAAGAGGGCAACTTGCAATGTCTACTTTACTGACTGGTCTAGATTCGACGTGTTATCAGTTGTAAACTGTTTTTTTTTCTTCTCAGCTCTACCATTTACCATGCAAGCGCAAGCGTAGGCATTAGACTAGCAAACAAGAAAATGAACCAAGGCATGAAAAAGGAGAGAAAAAAGGGAAATCGCCTCTTTCTTCCTGCGTTCTTCAAGCAGATACGATACGAGCCACTCAATAGTCCGTGTGTTTTTTTTTTCTACAGAAAAAGGAAAGCGGTTTAGCTGGCCGTTTGATCGTGCAAAGCCCCTGTGGAGGCTTGCTCTTCGAAAATTCTCTCTCGTCTTCTTCTTTTTCTTCATATGCTGAATGAAAGTGGGAAAAATTTTTAGCTTAAAGGGAGATAGCAAAGACAACCAGCTCAGCAGTGTTTGCCAGAATAGAGAGTGGAAAGCAGACAGAGGGAGAGTGAGGGAGGGAGAGAGAGAAAAAAAGTTTGAGTCGGTTTGAGGAAAGGAGTTTTTCTGGCTCAACTTGAGCTGAGCCGCAAACACCAAGTTTTGAGGCCAAAGTAAAAAGTGGAAACACGTCAGGGGAAAACGAGAGAGTAAGCTAGTGAAAGAGTGAGTGAGAGGGAAACAGTGAAAGTTGACGCTCACCTCCAAGGCTTTGTATTTCCTGAGAAGATGAAAGGATTTTGTTAGTCTTCAAACGTTTCTCGTATTAAGCTGAATACTTTAAAGAAACTATCTCAATATTTAAGCCCTTTAAAGTGACCAGCGAAAAGAGGCATCAATGTGGTGAATCTCATATCATTCTGAACATTGTAGACTAAAGTGTTTTTCTTTCACAAAAAAAATCTTTAGCTTCAAGAGATAAAACATAGACAGTTGGATGCCGGTTCAACAAAATCAACCATATTATTGTAACGTATTTTTGGAGACTTGTAAAATATGTAATTTTAGTCTGAATTTGCAACTTTTCCCTCACTACAAGTTTGTTAGAATAGAATTATGAAGAACAATGTTGTTTGGATAGTACAGCACATTTTTCTAGATTTTACGAGGAACTTTGCCGGAATTTTGGTGAATGCGTTGTTGTTTTTCTAGTTTAACCAAGAGTTTTTGGCGGCAAGGGACCTATCAATTGAGTTCATTTTCTGGTAGACAAAAGTTCATCACACACTATTTTATCGTGTCGAAGTTTTTTTTCCAAGTCTCTCTTGGAATAACTCTATAACTTTTTTTGTTTTACATTGAGTTAAGTTACCCACTTTAAAAAAAAACTTTAGTTTTTTATGAAACACCAGTGAGCCATATCCCTTGTTCTGTCTTCTTTGTAATCATTAGGGGGAAGTGAAAACAGTGAAGGTGAAACGATGAAATCATAAAATGAACTAGTTTGAGTTGTAAAGAAGAAAAAAGCGAACTCACTCTCACAAGAAAAAAAATCTGGCGGTTGAGACCAGTGGTATTAGGATTTTTCGCAATGAGTACTTTTTGCCCCACAATTTCCTCCCGATTTTTGATGCAAAGTTTGCGAATTTGATGAAGGAATTCCCAAGCTAAGCAAAAACCACTTAAACATTTTTGTTCATTAACTAATTCTCGAGGAACGAATTCAAATATAGCTAACGAGGCCTTGTTCATCATCACCACTTGTCCTCGCTCGACTTGTTCCACCAACTGTATGTGAGTGTGTGCTTGCTTTTAAAAAAACCATGATTGAAAAGCATTTCGTAGTACATCCCACGTGGCTAGTTGAATCCATCACGGAACTATTCCGAAAAATGTTCAGCCGCTCATCAGAGCCCACACTTTGGGACCACAACTGTAAAAATGAAGTTTCGTTTGAGTGTTCGGCAAGCACCAGCAGCACCACTTCCTCATCTTCCTCCAGTTCCGGCTATGGTTCTGGTGGGTGTTGCGTTGGTCTAGGGAAATCGATTGGCCGCAATGGGACATCATTTCATCGCGCAAAACGACGACATTATCCGTCAACTCGGAGAGACTTCAAATCCTCTCCTGATTCATCTTCATGTTTATTTGCGCGCGATAAACGCTACTTTAAAAATTTTACAAGAGAAAGAAACCACTGTCATGGGCATCATCATCACCACAACTATCACCATCATCATCACTCCACACACTCCTCCACAGGCAGTACATGTACCGGCACTTCCGTTGCCGCTCGGCTTGTTGACACACACTGGAAAATTTATGTTATTGTGATGTTCGTGAGCGTTGCAAACTATTTGAACTCATTGCCAGGAGATTTCGTCCACGATGATCTAAGTGCTATTAAGACTAATGAGGATGTGAAGGGAAAGACTCCAATTTGGAGGAGGTGAGTCACTTGATTCCCTTCTCTACTACAAACCATGGCCATGGTAAAAACCTGGCCTCTTCGTAGTAGCACAAATTATGGTGGCGGCAACAACAATATAACCCATTCATAAAGTCATTGTAATATACTGCTTCTAATAAGCCTTTTAATTGCACGCACTAATGAGGTCAAGCACGCAAAAAATCTCTTCGCTCTACACCATCAGCGGCAACAGCTCCGAGTTCTAATTATAAAGCTTAATTTCGTTGGAGGAAAATTCCTATTAAAGTTGACATTAAAGATTATACCCTAATTACGACCTCTTTCTTTCTCTTCCATTCTGGCTGCTCTTCCTCTCCTCTCCTTCCCTCTCTCTCGTTCTCGCTCTCGCTCTCTTCATGATCATTATTGTACATTGGAAATAATGTAGATTCCTATTATCCAAAATGCTCTTAAAACTGCTTTCCCATTTATCATTTGCAGAAGCTGAAGTAGTCAGCAAAATCCATGCAGTAGCGAAACAATAAGAGGAAAAAGCATAGAATACGTAATGAATATAAAAAGTTCGGAAAACACGAAAAAGGAAAAACAGACTGGAAAAATGCTTCAGTTGAAAAACGAAAGCGAAGTTTTTAAAGAGGAAGAAAAAAACGGTCTTTCTCTCAAACTATGTCTTTGCTATTATGTATGCAAACATGATTATGTATGCGGATGCTGATATTGACCATCAGTTTCATTTCCGTTACGCTGCTCTACACATTTTCCGCAAAATTACCCTGTCTCTTTGCATTTCATACTGTGGTTCAGGAAAAGAGCGACTTTGTCGGGCTTAATGCTCCATACCCAATTTTTGAAGCATACTTACAACCAGGGATTCATATTCAAAAAAAACCAGAGAGGAATACCGCAGTAGTTCCGTTTTTTGATCTGGTATCATCATTTTCGTTCTCCAGTCAACATTTCTACATAAAAATTTTGTTAACAAGAAAAGAAGAAAACTGAGAAGAAATAGCATGCTTTTTTCTGCTCGGCAACTCATCTGCAACTCGTCCCCGTCTCGTTTTCCTCGTAGAAAATGGGTGGATTCACAAGGAAAAAAATTGTACTGGTGATGATGATGACTACGACGACGACGACGATGATGGCATATTGCATTTTTAAAAATACGGAAGAAAAATCATGCACATGAAAAATAAAGAGGAAAGAAAAATATAATGTAGCTACTTTCTATTATTTTCGCTGGTTTCACTCTGATTAAATTCGTGTATGCATATCTCGGGCGTGCTACAAAAGCAAATCTATTGAAAATGGAAAGAAAACGAGGGAAAAAGAAAAATTCGAGGAAGCAAAGAAAATGCGAAGTGGAGTTATTAGCAAGGAAAAAATTCTAGAAATTTACGTACGCACAAAGCAGAGTGTATACTTACATCCATGAGTTATTCAGTTGAAAAGTAGGTTCGTATATGCAGAATGTAGTGGCACTTCTACTACTGTTACTGGATACATTGAACCTGGGCACCCGAAAAAAAATCCAAACACAGACAGAGAAAAGACCAAAGGGAAATGTAAGATTTGATCTTTACCACATAAATATTCTGCAAGATCATGGAGGCAATGTGAGAAGCACGTCAACTTCACCTGAGAACTCAGCCACCTGTCTTTTTCCAGCCGTCTCGGGCAATTCCAACGAACACTGACTTTTCTTTTCTATCCAATCTAATTCTTTGCCTCTCTCCCTCTCCGCTCCTTTCTCTGGTCCTTTTTTCTTATAAAACTAGTTTTCTGGACAGAATAAAAAAAATTTAACAAAGGTTATTGCGAGTGGTGTACTTCTTCACGCTTCATATTCACATTCACAATCACATTGAGAGAAAACAGAAGAAATGTGAATGGCGAGCTTTGGCGAAGCAAACATTTTCTTGCCCTTTTTAACCGTTTTTGTTTTGCATCTTGAATTTTATGATTACAAAGTTACTTTCTTTGGCCTAACTTTCTTCCTACTACCATTAAGAAAATAAGGGCAGGAGAATATTCCATGAGGACTCTACACCCTTGTATTTCTTACTTTCTTCGTCTTCTTCTTCTTTGAGAGTAGGAAATATTGTTTGCAAAATGGAGAGACATGGAAGTACAAAGCATGAGGATGTGTTAGTAGAACGTTCCTCACGCTCACAAGGAGGCATAAAACACATTCGAGCAAATTTATTCTTTACCTTCCCAAAATAAAATGGGAAACTGGGAAAGTTAGAATTGCAAAAAGGTGGAGAGAAGATGTGTAGACCGATCAAAAATTGCTATTTCTTCTGGTACCTATCAAACGAGGGGAAAAAGAAAGAAAGAAAGAACAAAAAGTCGTTGACTATCCTCCACTCTCCACGCACAATTTTCACTTGCATGTACTTTTTATATCTCTCCCTCGTTTGTTTTTTTTTCTTTTCCATATGGCGTTCTCTGACATCAGATGACTCTGGAACGTTTTCCCTGTTTCGTTTTTACAATCTAAGCAGATATATTTTATAGCTTTTATTTCTTTTGTTGTCGAAAAAGCTGTATCCGGCTAGGTGGCTATGCATTCATCACCTGAATTGTTTCTTTTCATGCCATTCGCTCTTCTTCCTTTCTTATTTATATTGCATAGAATCGAAATGACGATGGCCTCTCTCCACCATTCAGTCCAGTACCCTGTTTCCTCTCCATATCCTTACTTCTCTCTTGTTATTGCTTATTTTCCCTATTTCTGTTTCGAACCCAAAGGAAAAAGGTCGTGAAGAAAGTGGCAACCCAACAGGCAAGTGAGAGGAAGAAGCCACTATGGCATCAAAAAATAGAAAAGAAAACGACACAGGAGTTCCATTCCTAATCGAATAAAATATTGAAAGAAAAATGTTCCTTGTGGATCAAGAACACCAATGGCAGTAGAAGCAATCGAAGAAGCAATTCCATTATCTGATTAGAGATGGGCACCAAAAATAGCTCCCCATTTTAGTGGCTCGCCTATAAGCTCTTTTGCTCACCTCCAAAAAGGGAAGCTAACATTCTTCCTGCATACAATCAGCATTAAAATAATCCTAGGGTTACACAGCCAAAGCTATCTCGACTACAGATAAAAATGTATTATGCACTGCATCGTACAAAACAATGCAGTTTCTCAAAAAGTGAAACGCATGGGTCACACGAAACAATAAATGAACATTTTCTTTTTACCCGCTTTTTTACTACATTTCTTATTGATGCAGAGCATGACTTGACTACTCATATCTCTTCTTCATGTCTGGCTAGTGTCGTGATACATACAACTTTTTCAGACAATCAAAGTAGAAATAATAGAGAAAAGTGAGTGACTGCATTATTCGGTTTCCAAAACAGAAAAAACAGGACCGAGTGTGTCTTTCTAAAAAAAATCCGGATATGAAAAATTGAATAGCTAGAGAAACGTTGACAGTTTAGCAATGCATGAGTTGACAGTTGCCTCCAATCAAAATGACGGGAATAATACCATAAAAAACCTTATCCAACAGGGAAAATTCTCTGAACAGGATTCAAATTCATGACTTCTGGGTCTAGAAGTGAAACAACAATGGAGGAGATTTGCTAGAACGGAATTCAATTCCATTTTGTAACCACGCAACAAAGGAAAGAATTAAAAGTGCTTTCGTCTGCCCCTTTCCTGAATTCTTTTCTTCTATAAGCAAAATTCTATATGGGTATATGGCAAGAAAAATTACAATTTTTTTTGATTAAGTACTCCCAGCCACCATCAAAAATGTATTACATTTTTTGCGTCTAGCCAACCAACCAACCTATTCCATATTCGCCATGAAAATTTTAACCTTTTTAGGGAGCATGTGAGAAGTCAAAACGAAAGATATATTTCCGTCCTAATTCTTGTTGTATTCTTTGCCAAAAAATGGTTCCCTCTTTCCTCCAAACGTAGTTTCAGAATTATCGTTATTTTCTTTCGCCATACAAAAAAGCGGCAATGATCCACAGCATTAGGGCCTTAGGCGGGTGCTTCATCGAATACATGCAAAAATTGTAGGAAAGGAGGCGGGAAATCTGGCCAACTGCCTGACTTTTGTGCATGCTTTTGGCAGTTGATTATTCAAAATGGGACTGGCAAAAAAAATTGCTCATTTCTGAAGGAAGATGATACGAACATAATGCGTAACATAATTTGAACAAAAAGCTGAATACTATTAGTTTAGTGTGCTTTCTCTCGAAATACATTTTTAAAAAAAATCTCTGTGTGCACAAGCAAATCGAGTAGGTACATACATTGTAAATAGCTCTTTCCTCTTTTCCATTCAAAAGCAATGCCGAAGGGCTATATCAGGGTCTATGCAATTCACAAAAGCTGTGATTTGTATCCAAAAAAAAGCTTCTGATATTTTCCCCGTAATAATATAACAGTGGCGTCTACATAACACCAGAGAAAATTTTTTTGTTTGCATTGAATAGGAGAAAGAGGATGCGGGTACCTACCGGCTAAAACAGATCAGGTATCTATTTTTCGGAGGGAATATCCTGTTGCAATGAAGTCGCTTTCATTGCAAAAAAAAAGAAAAAAAAACACTTCAACAACCTGATACCATGCACATGTATCGATAAATTTGAACCATATTCATGCGTAATGTTGAAGGGGAAATGAGAACTGGGAGACTACGCGCCAATAGATAGATGTTGCTAAAGGGCCGCGTATTGAATCATGATGACGACCATGTGTAATAATACCTACTACTACAAGACACAAAATTATGCATGTATCTCTTGAAGTTTTTTTCTCGTCTGCTGAAGTAAGTCTTCTCTTTATTCAGACATGCACCATGGTTGTGCCTGAATCGTGCACAACCAATTTCCTTACAAAATGTAAAAAGAAGAAAGATATTTTCTGGTACGTATACAACTGGCCGTTTTTATTACGTAGCTGAGCTTGCGAAGCTAGTATTGAGAATGATGTGACCGTCTGTCCGTCTGTCCGTCTGTCCTCCTGTCCGTGTACACGATAACTTTCGA
>JAHZMX010006581.1:0-29724 GCA_027743895.1 Seira musarum | reverse complement strand
TTTCTTTCCGCACCTTACTTGTGCGAGCGGAAGAGAGGTTGCTTGGACGAATACGTTTTATATTTTCGTGCTCAGCGAAAATTTTGTATTCTTTTCCAGTTCCATATCTCTACCAACTAACTCTTTTCTAGCATTTCACTAAATTAAATGATTATACATGCACACTTTACCTAAAAAGTTTGAAAGGTTAGCAAAGTTTATAGTTTTTACCCTTCAAACTTTTAGTTTACACCTTCACATGAATATGAGCGGGTGGATGGAATGGAAACACAATGCGCTATAGGTGGTTGGCTTGACTAGTATAGTAGCTCATACATTATTTCCCTAGAGTTTAAAGGAACGGTTAAAAACAAACATTCGCGATTGATTACGTTGTGCCTACATTAGGAAAGTGGTATCAGCACTTTTACGATTAGGATCTGCTAAAAGGTAACGCGTAGTTTACACAGCTTTCCTAACTGATTTGATTTCCGTGGAATGCGTCATAGCATTTTGAAAACCCGAAATGGGATTGAAATTCGATGGAAGTTATGAATTTTAAAAGCGATGATAATGTTTAACAAATAGGATCACATTATGCCGCCCACTTCAATTGAGCCCCTGCTGCACTCGAGGAAAATGTAAAAAGAGGATTTTAAAAAGCCTTTTTATGATAAAAATGAACGTGTACTCACTCAGTGACGATCAGTGATGTGAGTTGTAGCCTTGCTGGTAGAAAATTACTTTCTCGCTGACGTTAATTTATCAACTTATCAATGAAAAGCCTCTCCTCCATATATTATCCCGAAAATTGCGAGCAATTAACCATTTCTCTTTTTGAATTACATGGTGCTCATGTAAAAGCCTGCTATTCTTCGTATTTTACCCTCCTTTTCCTCTTGAATATTCATTAGGATGCATGCAAATGTCGCCGATTTCATGCCCAGAAAGCCAGATCGAGTCCACCAAAAAGCACTTTGAAAATGAGCAACCACACACACACATTGTAGTGGCGTACACAGACACAGACAGACTGTGTCAAACTGCTGTACCTGCTATTTCCTTGTTGAATTTGATACGTTCCTTCGTTACCTACGACTATGCCACGCTTTCTTTTTTTTTTTCTTCTTCTTCTTTCTCTATCTCGTTAAGAGCAGCGAACCATGGGAATAGCCCTTGCAGCATTGTTAGCGACTTTAATTTCTCCACTCCCATATTATTACTCTCTGGCTCACTCTCCTCCACACATTCCCCTGGCCTAGATGAGTTTACTGGAACTCCAAAAACTTACACTGCATATCTTGTTCCTCTTTTCTACCATCTTGCTTGAGAGAATTAACCTGATCATTTATATACCTATGGCTTGGCATTCGCAAAGCTTATCTCTACAACTCATCAGGGTGATCGTTCTTGCTTTTCTTTTTAGAAGCACAATGCAACTAAATTTTTCTTTAGCTTTAGGTTATAGCGCAAGTCCTTACTTTTTACTACTCCGAAGTTAGCGAATTTTTTCTCCTGACTGCACATTCTGCAACAAGGACAAAACTAACAACAACGTAAAATGCAATCCAAAGGGAGATCGCACTAACCCCTTGCTACCAATTTCAAAGGTACGTTTTTTTAAAAGTGAAATGAACAAACAGAAATGAGGTATGTACACTCACGGTAAAACCTGCTTCATACAATTATCCGTACAAATCGCGTACAATATATATATCTACCGTGGGGAAGTAGAAACTCTCAACTCAACTATGAATAAAACTTACAGGGAGAGTAATCAACTTTATGTTCGAAATAAATGTATGTACGTCAATAATTTATACCCTGTAGACAAAAAGTCTTCATCAAGCCTCTAGTATAAAACTGGAAGAGGAAAAAATAATCTCCATTTTCGCTTTTGATACACGAGCAAATACTCAACAAAAGAAAATTTGAAGGGCTGAAGTTGCAATCAGCAATATCCAGAGAGAAAGTCTTTTATTTGCATGGTCGTTTGGAATACAAGTTGATAGGCATTCCCATTTCACAAAATTTCTTATGGAATAAAAAAAGACGAAATGCGTCTCTGTCGTGATCCTTCTCCATTACGTGTGGAATCAAATGCAAAATTTTTAGTGGTAAGTTGCTCTAGCCTCGAATTGATTGAGTTCGTAATTGTGATGATGTATTGGTTGAGCATGAATATTTGTGTGTTTTATTAATTCATCAAATCTCTCTCTTAGTAATTCATTGACCGAACTTAAAAGCACAAATTGCGTAAATTAAGTTTTGCAGCTCATTGGCAGCCCAGTGACAATGAGGATTTTTATTTATATTGATAGGGACAGGTACTCTCCGCGGAATTTGCGAGTGTTCGGTAGGTTGAAAGAAAAGTAAAGCTGTTAAAACAGCGATAGTAACGTAGCTGAGTAAATTGTTAAATGTTATTGATGTCCCTCATGTCCCATAAGTTGAAACTCAACGGCTTTTTGCAGTTAACGGTTAAAAATTTTCAAAGTTTTAAACACACAGTCTTAATCAGTTTGTTAAGTGGGTTTGCGAATGAGCTATCACCAGCCAAATGTTGTATTTTTTTTTAATCAACCGTTCACCTAGCTGCTAATGGTTGATCTAAATTACTGATTTGAAATAAGTGACATCCTCAGTACATTTGAGGTCATTCGGTGTCCACTTTCGAGAGTTATCCATAGGACGGACAGACAGACAGACGATCACATATAAGTATATATATGTCTGCCTCAATACTCGCTTTGTTATGCTCAGCTACGTAATAATTGAAACAATTTGACATTTTACATGTTTTTTTCTCTGTCGACAGGGAGCAAACCTCTGAAACATTTGTTAATTTGTTTTCCACCTGTCGGTTTCATTCGAGAAGATAGTGTGGAAAAGTGTGCGCTAATAACTTTCACGCAGATTGGAAACCACATGGCGGAATTATGTGCAATGTCCAAGATAAATGCTGTTATGGTCCTATGTCATCGTGCACACTAAAAATAAAGGTGAACAGAAAGAACCATGAAAAGTGCCCACTGACACGAACCATATTCTCATATTTTTGTGTGTGTGCACATGAACTACGCAAAATGAATGTTGTTGAAGCATGAAATTAAGTGAAACAGAATCGCGTGCTTTTCGAACATTATGCAAAGAAAAATGAAATACGTCAAAGTTGAAAAAGTGCAGGAATCAGACATGAGCATGATCCTCTCCAGAGCCATCTTATCACAATTTTGAAATGTATGGGAAACTGTTAAAACCCAATTTTACTTGGGAGGGTTACGCTTTATTACCTTGTGAAATGGTTTCTTTTATATTTCTTCTCGAATTGGAATTGTTAGGTTCATTTACATAGGTACACAATCACCACTTCGTATAGATTATGTTGGTGCTCAACATTTTGGGGAAAATTAAAACGGAGTAGTAGAAGCGCTGCCCACCATACCATTACCACCGTGCAGCAATATTCCTTTGCCCATATTTGTTCAAGTCAAGCGGATGTTGGATCGTCTTACAAAATCCGGCTTTGTAAGTCTGCATGAATTCCTGCTACGAAATCCATAACGTAAGATATTCGCCAAGAACGAAGACAAATCACGTCGTATTTGACTATGTAGATGATAATATCAATATTGGAAGAAAGCTCCCAGCTATATCCAATTCCACACGAATTATTTGTCAGGATCGTATTATTTACCTGGGCTGATTTTGACGCAATAACAATGTTTACTTTTCCATGCCACATTCAAAAGAAATATGAGCATTGATTAAGCTGTTGCTACAGGCTCAAAAAAATTCCCTCAAAAGAAGTTTGAGTTGGCGAATAATAATGATAGGTACGACTTTATTGGCTCTCTAGCATTTTACGAGCAGTCTGTTTAACGACGTCGCAAAATATTTCTTGTGCGAACACTACACTTGGATCGTATTTCTTTTTTGTGTGTCGCGATGCTTGATAAGTTCACAATTCCAGCTACTGAATGTAAACGATCTGCTTTTTTACCACGACCATTTTAGTAGACAATTTCAGATTTTCACTGCTCTCATATTACTCACGCGAACGAAAGATGAATAGTATGGATGTAAATGCGGTGTAAAATTATGTAGACCTTTTTTACCTTTAAAAAAATTAATCCCTTCGGGCAATATTTCCCTACCCACCCCGTCATTTTCTGCGTGGAAAACATAAATTTGGCGTGGTATATGGATAAAGCATACATAATATATTTTGTAGCTGCGAATTTAATTGTTGATTATTTTTGCACAAGGCCCCTTAAAAATATGCACATATTCATCACTTACATGTTCCAACTGGTGAAGAAAATGCAGTTACTGTTTTACGTGCTTTAAATGACGCCATTTTCTTCATTCGAGTAAAACTTAACACACGACTGTTCCGGTTTCAGTGTTGGATTGTAATCTTAAGCAAGAATTAAAATCGTATCTTTTCCTGGCGACGATGACGGTGACTGGAATTGGCATGACTTTATTACTTCTTCAAAAACTATGTGGTTCGTTGATGGTTGTGGTGCAACTTCTTTTCTTCATCAGTCAGTCCATACTACATATTCCATTTTACTGCACAATTTCCCCCTACGGCCTGGATTACTTTTCACTCTGAGAAAGTGCATTTTCACCAAATATCCTTGAAACTAAACACCACACACGAATTCTCAACTCGATTACTTTCTCGCAATTTATTGCTGCTACGGAGAAATTTTAACTGTCTTTTACATATTTGCATTTGAAATTGGAAGAAGTGGAACGATATTATACGAAGGCAAATCGTATTTTTTGTGCTGCAACGGAATTTCTAATGCATGAGATCAACCTTAAACTTCAAGCATTAATTATCATGGGAACATGAATTTACTGAGATATTGGCGTCATTTGGACAAAACATTTTTAAGCATACAGAAGCCATAACTTACATACATGTGACCAGCATGGTTGACATAACGATTTTTGGCAAGTTAAAAAAACAGATTTGCCATAACCGAACGGAAGCATTGCATGTCAGAAACAGCCATTGTACTTATAAAAGCATCGATAAGAATATATACAATATTATATTGTATTGTCCATATGTATTGGCATTAGTCCGCGACAATATTCCGGACAAAAGTATGGAAAACTTTTTTAGAAGGGAAACTTCAAGAAAAAACCGCGTGGACCAGGTTTCATGACAAGTAATGTCCGCAATTTTGAAGGTCTCGAAATTGTGTCGTGCGTTGACACTGCGTTGTTTCTGTCACTGTCGTGGTTTGCAGGATTTCAAACACAATTACAGCATGTGATAACAGGAAGTAGGGGTGAGCATACGTACAAGAAGGATCCCATTGTAAAATCAATTTGACAGATGAGCAGTACACAGCTTTTCATGTCATGTTCAGTGTAAATAGCCAAAGGCTCCTCTTACTTCCCAAATGTTTCATCTTGTCTACGATTGAGTCTACAGTTGCCCCATGGTAACTACATTCCCCAACGTTATATAGTACACAGATTGAAGTGAGTAAAGTGGTAGGTAGTGTGGACTGCCGCTTGGGAAAAAAGGTTTATGAAGCAGTCATGCATTAGCTTGTTCCACATTTAGTGGAAATCCCCATGCTTTCCTATATAAAGAGATGGAATTCTTAAATCATTACATTGCTCAGAATTTAATACCAAGTCTACGGAGCCATGAAATTGAAAATTAGAAACTAGTTTGGCAAATAGAAAAATGATGATGTTTTGGAAGCCTTCGGATCCATTTCGAAGGAAATGAAATGCTATAAAAGAGCACGTAATTCGAAGAATGGCACATCCATCTTTCATCGAATCGATTGACAATTCCGACATCGTTTCTCTCCCTATGTCCCTAGTAACTGTATCCTTTAAGCTAATCATTATCAAATCATTTATTCAAATATCACTGCAATATGAAATACCTTTCATGATTTACTTTCTCAAAGAAGCTACAACATTTTTTCACATTATTTTTTCATGGTCCTGATAAAACTCAAAAATTGTAGAACGTAGAAGATGCTGTATTCATTAAACTCTTTTTGAAACTAGTAGAGTGAAAGCTATATGATCTTATTTCAGGCATTCCACTCCTCCGAAAAAAGAAGAAGACGAACATTTTCACAGAAGTATTATTTTCATGTTTGACCCACTTTTAGAACAGGGATCTTCGATCTACGCGTCAATTCTACACTATCTCAACTACACGGAAGAGAAAAGAGGTTTCGTCTTCTTTAAAGATGGATAAATCCAAGAAACAGTGATTGATTGACACGTCAGATTTTCACTTTTTACAACAAAAAGTTGTGTGCAAATGAGGAAATTTAGTAAAGGAGAGTTAGAGGGTTTTCTAGACAACGAAATTACTCTATGATGACTCAACCTTTTTTTAGTTCAGTGCATGCAAGAAAATGCTGCTTCATGATAGACCAAAATGAAAATCATAATTGAGAGATCAAAAATTGGAAGGCTGTAGTATGGAATGTTGGCATTTGCATGTCGGTAATCCCCTGACAGACGCTATATTACACAAGCGCGTGTGTGTAAGTATGTGGGCAGGCCAACCACAGACATTCTCTTATCTGAAATGCTTACATAAGTAATAATGTAATGTAATAGGAAATTTTGATAGTGATGATCAATGATTGATGTTCTTAATCGGAGAAGTTTATTCATTCGTATGTGACAAATTCAAAGATGAAGGGGTAGCTCTAGCGTCTTTGATTTTTAAACTTTCAAAAATTTATACAAATTAGTTTGTACAAATTAAAAGAACATCCAGAAAACTCCGTTTTTATTTTCGAATTATTTCAAGAATTTTCCTTTTTCATAAATGATACGCATTTTTTATGCATTGTTTTAAAAGGTTTTTGTTTACTCTAAGTGCGTGCTCTTTCGTTTTAGTGTTTGATCCCACTAGTGTTACAGTCTGGGTTGTAGTAGTACTACAATTGAAGTGAGTACTTCTTACTTCTTCCATGGTAATGCTAGTGTTACTTCGATAGCTAGCTAAGTTTGTAATATGTACTTACTTTCCGCTGCAATTCTCGCTAGCTTAAAAAGCCTTAAAAATTCTAATTTTATTCAGAAGCACGAATCAAGTCCAAGCTCTTCCCAGACCTCCACTTTAGGTACCTTCCTTTTAAAGGTACAAAAGCTTTTGCGCGTTTGCTTTAGTAATTTATGTTATTACACGCTTACTGACTCTTTTCCCTTCTCTTTGCATCACATTACGAAAGTTTTGAGGTAGGTTTCAAAAAGTTGAAAAAAATTAAAATGTTTGGGCAGACGAAATAGAAATGAGATGATAATTAAATGAAGGACTAGGCAGTATGTGATGATTAATGTAAGAGAAGGAGTCATGTTTATCATCGCAGAGCAGAGAAGATCGAACCTCATATATAGATGGTTCATTTATGAGACTCGGTTAAAGGTTGAGGTGTCATAAAAAATGGATGCGATGATGTTTATTTATTATTTGATGTGAACTAAATTTGATATTGCGGTTTAAAGCGAAACAAGCTCTATAAAAAAATAAAAAAATTTCTAGCCAACCTTGGTTGGAAGTCATAAAACATGTCTCATTCATGTTTGATGATATAAGAAGAAATTTTGTATGTGTAGTAAGGTTATGAACAAGCGTTGCTATACATAAAATATTAATGATTCTCGACGATATCTAAGTGAGCTTTCACGGTTCTCTTCTACGTTCGTTGAAGATATCATTTCTAGAAATGAAAGTATTATTGAATGTTACAGGAAACCTAATAATCTTTCCTCCAGATTTTCATTAACTGAGAAAGCTGCAACACCTAATAAGCCTAAAGGATAAAATTCCTCTCATCTCATCTCAACTCAACGATTTTAGCAATGGAACAAAATTCATAATCCTGGGAGATCTACTCTGTATTTCATTTCAGTTGTCTCGTCTCGCCCTTCTCAATCCAAATTTCCGAGAAAAGCTTGAGACGGAAGATATTTAAAATGTTTTGCATTCTTACACTTACATATTTTTACACTTATACTTAATACTGCTTACACTATACTTTATAATAATATGCGTGTTAATGGCGTCTGGAAGACGCACATACTAGATGTAAAGCCTTTATGTCTGTAACATAGTTTTCGGTAGAATTAGTACTTGCACAACAAGAGCTCATCAAGTCGCGCTAACTACGACGACATAACTTCCTCTTTATCCCAGTCAACCCAGTAAACGGAGGGAGAGTGGATGCACAAACAGAGTGTAAGCATCGTTCCTCTTCCTCTTCATTGGGAAACTAAAAAAACAGGGTTTGGATTGGAACCAGTGACGTCAGACTTGAAAGAAATTGAGAATAAGGAGGCCTGTATGACGTCAATACTGCTGCCTTTCTATATACAAACCTCTTGGTTTCCCATGCATTGCATAGGGAGGCCGTGTGCTTGAGCTCTAAGGCACCGCATCATCGTTTAAAGGGTTCCCATCATATCCCTCCGTTGCATTGCATTTCGGTCTTTTTATCCAAAGCTCTTAACTTTCCTTTCACTTTTCCATTGCTCGTATTTCACTTTCACCCATTTCTACTCTTGCCATTGTTCTGAAAGCGCTATTCTAGTAAGTATTTCTGCGCCTAAAAATCTAGGCTGTTTTGTATCTCGTTGCTCTAGAGCTCTACTCAAGCTGTAGTATTCAAGTTACATTCGTCGGCGGTTAGAAAAAAGAAATGAAAACATATATATGTATAGTCATGCTCAAGCATCATCATCATCATTGTTTTTCCAATGGATTCGTATACGAAAAAAAGTGGGGAAGATTTAACGTGTATTTACACGGTGTGCGATTGCATTACCACGACATCACGTAAGTGCTATTCAACATCCCGTAAATCACTTATTCTTGTCAAATTTATATGGGCTAGTCAAATGGCATGAGTGATGCGAGCGTTTAACCAAACTGTCCCAGTTTTTCCTCATTTTGGCCATCAAGCCATGTTTTCACAAAATTCATTTCTTTTCTATAGGAACTTTTTTTTGCAAGATGATGAAACCACCTTTCTCAACTGGGCGAGAACGATTTTGTGGAACTACGAGAAGTACATTTGATAGAAATGTATTTATCAGACATATATTAGGTTCAATATTTAATGTTATCACTCGCCACGATGCTTGTTCATAGCGCCATAAACACGCTTTTATAGCCCATGCTATTTTGAAGGTAAAGAGAAATTATGATGTTAATCCGTGTCAAAACGCCATGGTAAAATATTGCTTCAAAGCGTTCTATAAAACAATGATGGATTCCTTCTTTGTTTTCCTCGCTTTCAAACCTTTTGACATGATTAATAAATTTTGCTGTCGTAATTGTTTTACGGTTTCATTAAATCTTCGCCTATTGACGGGAATGACTTGATCAAATAGGAATAATAATTTTATTAAAACATTTTTAACGAATATTCTCGCGGATGAAAGTACACAACGTGACACGCAAATTGTGTAAGTCATTAACACGAATTAGTTTTGATTTTCCGTGAGGAATGTATTTGCCAGTACAGCTTGAAGATAAAAATAACTCTTCTAAAACAGCAATTTCTTCAGAGTATATTTTTTAGTCGCATACACATGTTGCAATTTTTACGATGAAAAAATGCGTATTTTACTTTATTTTCTAAAGCTAGTAAGTTTTACGTTTTCTTTGTGTAAATTTCAGGATGAACAAAAAGGCGCAAAAATATATGTAGATCAAATTAAATCAACATAGTTTGTCCATCATTCTTTTTAAAAAAGGTCGTTAGCAAAAAAATATGGTAGTTATATTACAAGGATTAATAAATGAGTGCATTAGTAATCCAACTAATTCCGTCCAAAAAAATACAAAAAATAAGGGTACCTGCATCCAAAACATTTTGTCATTGGTGATTTTATGTGGGTGTGCTACTGTGGTTGTCTAGACTTAAAATTAGAAAAGTTCTAGCACTAGAAGCCAGTTTTGTAATCATCACAAATGGTGAAATTAAATCAGTTCATCAGGGCAACATTAACAAACTTTTCTTTTGTCTTTATCCTACTGCGCAGCAATGTGATTCATACATCCATTCGTATCGAATTTCTTTTTTTATTGCTCATGTTCCTCGGGCAATGTTACAACAATACAATAATTGATCTGTCCGAAATAGAGGCCCTTTTTTCAAAAATAAAAAAAAAAAATTGCCAAGGATTCTGTCCATCGCCGTGAATGTTCAAATGCTTAAAAGACAGCTGAAGAATAGAGTGAGTAATCTCGTTCTTTCATTTTCCCAACCAGGGCACCCAACAACCATTACGTAGGTGGATTGGTGGCGGTGATAGTAAAATCATGCAGCGTTTCCGCATTACTACGACAAATGCCCAGAAAAGTAACATGCCTACACAGCGAAGAGTAACGGAGTGAAGGGGAACAGTTATTAGACGAAAAAATGTGAATAGTTTCCGATTCTGGCTTTTCAGTATCAAACTCACTTTTTCGCTTCTTTTCTTGTCGACAGTCACCATTTTTTATTTTCGTCGTCTCAGAAAGTGAGTACTGTAGGAATCCTGAGTTCCATGGCATCAAGACTTCTTTTATACGTAAAAAAAAGACTTAAGAAAAACTAAGCTATACATAGAAACACGGCATGGCCAAGTAAGCCAAGCCACACTCGAAACTATAGAGAAAGGGAAAGCTTCAACACCATACATTGTCATTGTAGAAGAAGGTTTCTTTCCTCTCTGAAGTCGCGGTATCAGTTCCCTTTCCCTATGTTAAAATGGAGAAAGAAGCTGAACGACGACGAAATGTTGATGCAAAAAACGGAAGAAGAAATGGAATTCTTGGTTATGGGCTTTTACAAGTGCACTTTTGCTTTTCTGTCTCTGTCTCTCTCTCTTTTTCTCATTCTGTCTCTCCTCCTAATGCCTTCTTCTTTTTCTTTACTCATACGTATTCGTTTTCCTAGATTTTTTGAGCGAAACAAGCTTGTATCCGAAGTAAAGTCGATTCACACAAAAACCCAACCACCACCATCATCATAGTGGTGGTAGTAGTATTCTTTCCTTTTTTTTCTGTATTATTTTCTTCCTCCAGAATCCCTCGCTAATGTTAAGAGCATGTTCGTTCGTTCGTTTTGAGCTAACGCTAAAAAATATTACTATTCTCTTACTCCCGTTCTTCCCCCTGTGGAGCATTAACTATGTGGCCGTTGTACGTAAATGTAATAGCTAACTTCCACGCTTTACTTACATCCATGCATTGCATTGCATTGCTATAGTCTCAAAAAGTTTTTACTTGGATTGTGCTGTTTTTTCCATACTTTCTCCAATATCTGTAGTTGTAGTTGTAGTAGTAGAAGTAGTAGTAGTAACAGTATCGGCAATAAATGGAGGTATCTGCTTTTCATTCTTTTTCTGCTCGCTAACTCCAGTCACCACCGCCGCCACCAACCGCTACCTCTATCACGAATACCACTTTCTATTGCTACAATTCTCTTGAGCTGATTTTGTTACAGTTTTCCAGGAAAACTGGAAAAAAAATATTGAAAGTAAAAGGAAAAACGAGAAAACTGAGAAAGTGAAACGACCAATGCTTATGGTTAGCCGTGTCTGGTCTGGTCTGCTGCTGCTTTGCCGTATGTATGATTATTGTAATAATCATACTTTCCCTATTATCCGAAAGAATGCTTATATCCTCATACTTGTAGTTGTAGTGCTGTTTTTTTGCCTCTTTCTGCAAGAGATACTGTGTGTGAACACGAAGGCATTCGTGCCCCATTAAGACATATTTTTAGCTGTCGGCAGGTTTTAAAAAAAATCAAATATTGAAAGGATGCATGACTCCATGACCAGACGCAAAATTTTGGAAGTGGCTAGACAAAAAAGATTCTGTGAAAAGCCGAACCAGAGATTGGAGAAGGACGAATTCCCCTTAATTGCATTGCATTTTTTTTTCAGAAGCTAATGCGGAGGCCATACTTTTGTGGGTGGCTTTCTAGGGAAATTTTTGGAATTACAGAATACGAAAAACTTTCAGCGGTTAGACATGCCAAATATAAATTACTATTGAGGAGGTTAAGGTCGAGATTATGTAATGTTATGAAAAGAACATGAGATTCTATGATTGAAAATTTATATTTTTCGCTTAAATTTATCTAATTTTTTTGGATTTCCTACCAAAAAAAAGTTTTCAATTCTCCTAAATGTCTTGCATTATTTTTTCGCAGTAGAATAAGTCGAGAGAGAATCCTTGTGTGCTTTTAATGATAAGAGCCCTTGCCTTTTATTCATTCAACTTGTCAACGCGGTTGGCCTTGTATGAATCGGGTCAAAGAGAGAATTGTTCAAAGTGTCCTATGTCATTTAGAGGATCTAGGGCACAAAGAAAAATCACATGTACTTTTATAAAACCCCTGCCCCATGGGAAAATAAATGGGAAGCTTTTTAAACGGGGAAATAAACCTTTAAAAAATGTATATACGTATACATATCGCGCTTTTTATGAGCAACTACAGAATCCCCATAAAAGTGACAGGATCAAGTCGAATAAAATGCAAAAACTGGAATGAGTTTTTTATTCTGATTTTAAAGGGCTGCCACTTACACTCACACTTTTGCAATCTCCTCAAACTCTGCGACAATGACAAAGCATGTTAATTGAGCAGAGAGTCAGTCAGTCAGTTGAGTAGAGTCTTCTCATATCCGTTCTCCGCTTTACCAAGATTAATCAGAGCAATACATACAGAAACGGATTCATTTTGGGGTGAATAGATATCCATGTTAAATGACGTAAAAGTCATTTATTTTTTTAGACTAGGAAACTACGTATTCACTCACATCCTTTCATTCATCATATCCACTCGAATGAACACAGGTCTAAACCTCACAGGTTTAATTTAATAAATTCAATTACGGCATCAAAAATACATTTCATCCAAGCACGCCATGATGCCATTCATTTTATGATTTAGAAGTATTAAACTTCGTCATAAACAGAATGGAATTCACAGGATGACCGTTGTCCAGATAAAAATAGATTTTTCCATTGAAGCAGCAAGAAAAATTCTCTTGAGCAGGATGCTTATTTGTGGAGTTCTAAAATGATTCCGTAAATTTCATCATCCCATAGAAAATCAGAGAGACTCACAATGAAGAAAAAATTTAGGGAGAAGGGTTTTTTTTAATGTACACGAAACATAAGTACATGCGGGACACGGGGGAGGAAAAAACAGTCACTATCGAGCTTGTAGTGAACAAATAGAGTTGAGTTGCATGGCCACTTGCAACTTACCACTTGGGCATAACTCAGCACGTAGAATGGATGAATGCTACGCTGCGTATTTATTGATCCTTATCAAACAAACAAGTAATATCGGCTTCCTACGAATACATATTTTTTTCACGGAGTATTACGAATTTATCAGAAATCAAAGAACACGAATACAACTTTGTTCTAATATGATATATGGCGCGAATTTCTCAAATTATTAGTGTGTTAAGCACTCATACAGAACATAATGTGGTCATTCTGAGGAACGCATTTATGTGGTAAGAAAGAAGCGATTGAATTCCTTAGGCAACCTAAGTAAACAGGAAAGTCCTTATCACGTAAGTGATATAAAAAATAGTATCTGTGCGAGGCACGAGCTCGCTTCTTTTAAGACAAATAATATCTACTTGACTTTAAATGCTGAAGACGAATCGTGCCGTTCCAGCCAGACTGGGTATGAATTAGGCTTACTGAGAGGCCATCATAAACTCATGAATTTGTAGACTTTCCCCTCCTCTTGAATGAAGAAAATTGTGTGGGTAGTAAAGAGATCGCACGAGATTCTGAGTGAGTGCTCTTTAAAAATCTGTGCTTAAAGAAGAAGCAGAAGCTTGATGAAGTCTTTCTTGCTTTTTAAAGATATGTGCATGCATATAAATTTGAGTATAAAACCATCTGTCTCAGTATCTCAATAAATTAATGCAAGAGCCAATTCATTAAAAGCATCATAACAGCATTCCTAAGGCTGTTCCATCAATTTACGCACAAATTAATGACAAATTTTATGGGAAATACCGAGCTTACATATGTGTTTACTAAACATGCACAATTAGAAAATGAAATGATGGCGCATGGACATACTAAATATGCAGACATAGTTGTTTTGAGCAGTGAGATGAATTGAATTGTTGGACATTTTATTTCAAGGGATGGGCCAATTACAAGTCTGGCTTTGCTTCGATACAGTTTCCTCTCGCAGAGAATTTGAATATCTCATTAATTCAAGCGTCACTTCAATCAAATCAATATCGAGAAGACAGGGGAAATAAAGATGAAGTGAAGAAATGTGTGTAAATAGAAAATGGCATGAAACCAACCAACCAACTTGATAGGAGTTGGGTGATGCGGAGTATAGTTGGAGAGAGAGGGAGAGCATCGGAAATTGAAAGATAATTAGAGTATGAGAGTGTAACTTGGCCTGTCAAGATGAAAGATATAGACGCAGACTTAAAATGGAAGAGAAGGCAACGATGAGTGTAGTAGAACAGAGAAAATCAAGGGAAATGAGCTTGAAAGATATTACTCTGCATTTTCTACAACTTACTACTGACGAGTGAATCAGATGAATGCATCAGCTTTCATCTCTCTCCCCACAAAACCTTATACATTTTAATCATTTATCTTTTCATGAATTGAGACAAAATTAATCCATTAACTAAGTTTTGATATGAAAACGAATGTAGACATAAGTACGCAGACAGACTCAAATTACTTTTGGGGAGACTGGTAGAATGAGAGATAAAAGGAATATATAACTCCGCCCTGTAGAAGTAAACTATCTGGACTTTTTCCTTATCAAAAGGAAGTAAAAAAAGGAAACTGTTTTCACTATCTCACAGACAAAGTCGCAAAAAAATCAAAGATGTTTGATCACAACTTCTGCTAGGTGAACGAATCGACTCACTGCTTTTGAGAAAATATTTTGATTTTTTAAACCAAAATACAGGAACCAAGTCCTTCATTATCGTGGCGCATTGAATTAAAAGGGTGATCGTGATAATAATGTTAGCGTGAGCAATAAAAGGGCAGGTTTATGCACATGCCAAAGTAAATTTAGGAATGGCGTTTTTGTCGCATTTTCTACCGCTGTAGAGAAATGTTTTCCTTGCATGATTCCATGTCATAAAATATTATTATGCAATTATCCACAAGTTGCTCATTTCTGTATTTCATGTCGCTAACGAATAATGTATGGAAAAAAGAAGTAATTAGATTACCTGATCTGTAGAGCCACGAGAGGGTTGATTTGGTTGGAGGAATTCACTTCGACGATTTTGCACTTTCTCAAGTCTATGCTTTCAGATATTTTTTCTACTTGCCGCTAATCACAAAGAAAAAGAGAAAGAAAATATTAAACTTTAATACAAATAGTAATTCTTAATTTTACAGCAATTTTTTTTAAATATTTACGGTTTCACTAAAGAAATCAAAGAAAAATGGGAAAACACTGAGCGTATTCTTCACCTTGAAGTGAGTTAAGGAATGGGACGCGTGCATCTGAATCTGAAACTGAGTACTACTCGGTCTGTTGTGGGCTTTGGCTTGTCTGTATTCCGGAACGGGAACAACGGTCGATCATGAAAAATGAAGGTATAGAAGAAGTTGGTGTATCTCGCGCAAAAAAAGAAAGGAGATTGATTGATGAGACTTCGCCAGGTACGGAGCGTTCTCTCGTCTCGGACTGACTGGTGAAAGAAAATCTGTTTACGCGGATAGAGTAGTAGACCCGTGGAGCCAACGAGAGTGATTACTGACTAACACAAGTAAAAATGTTTTCTCCCTTTTGAATATATGAAACCCCAATCAGGTGTACGTGGCTAACGCTTGAAACTCTTGTTTTTTAGGCTTCTAGATTAGGATATGGCTCGTGGATAGCAAAGTTAAGGCAATCTGTACTGATAGAGTGAAAGCAAAAGAGCTTTCCCTTTTGCTCGTGTGGCTTTGTTACTCGCAGACTTGTACTCCAGCAGCAGCAACATCACATCAGCAAAGTGAAGCACACTGGCTTACCGTATGAGCAAAATAAAAGATATGCAGCAAACAGACTAGAAGCATACACACACGTTAACGTTAGGGATGGGATCTCGGAATATTCGGCTGAGCGAAGTGACACGCTTGCTTACTGCAGATTTCCTACTTGGAAGACTCCTTTTCTTGCAAATATGCTGCTGCGCGAAAACTTCTTATTGATTTGCAGGCAGGCAGGCAGGTTGGCTTTCTCTTGCCTGCTGGAAATGAAGATGAGAAAGATGCAGCAGCACAAGCAACGCCAAGTACGGCTTTCTCCCCTTCTCATCTTCCCAGAAAAAGAAAGTTTTAATGTACTCTTCACGACATATAATTGATACAAGCAAGAAAAAGAAAAAAAGAACTAAAATACTTCAGATGCGCCAAGTACCTTTTACAAAAAAAAGATCTTTTTACCTCAGAAATTCCCCCCAAAGGGCGATTTTCATAAAGGACTCATTTAAACTTGCGGAAGAATTGTGGGACTACATAAAAAAATTATTGTTAAAACGTATTCACAGAAACCTGAATAATATGGAAATTATAAAAAAATCGAATTTAATCCATTTTAGCACATTTTGCAACTTTTGCATTCTGTTCAAATTCAAATAAATACAAAATCAATAGAATGCATATGGAAATATGTGTCAAAATCTTTTAATTACTCTACATTAAGCGGACAGTTTTTTAGTATTAATTTTGTAAATAATTAAAAAAATAAAATCAAAATACCTAACTCGCTATTTTTTGAACACCGATTGTATCATAGTAACATTGTTAACGATAAAAGCCAGTTTCGTTGAAAAACGGTTTAAAAGGTGGTTATTATATTAAATTTTATAATATAAATCATTATTACTCACAATCATTTTTTCTATTTCAAGCAACATTTCAGTAGACTTTTATCATGGAACATACGATTAACACTTATTCCAAATTTGAGGCCAGTTGATAGCGTCTTTCTGATGTTATCGTGTGAATAGATAGGTAGACAAATCAAAATCAATACTAGCTGAAGGATTCAATTACTTACGTAATAAAATTACGTGCTGTGAACAATAATGAGGCAAAGCGTCTACGAATATATCTTTTAATTTGAGCTTAAGTTGGAATAAAAAACATGCTAATCTTTGTCTACACTTTTTGAGGCACTAAGGCAAAGACTGTGAGCTGAAAGGTGTATTCGTACTAACCAAAATCCTTTATGCATTAATTCCCACGATAAAGCTTCAGTTAAAACTTTCAATCCAAGATTTGCTGTCTGGATAAAAAAAAATTAGAATTTGACCCAGACAGCAGTGAATTTTTGTTTTCTTCAAACCTGTTTATCCAGACTTTTGTTCTCCGTTCTATTTCCATTTATACGCAAGCAAGTAACATTTCCCCCAAAAATTGCAACTCTGCTTATTATTTTGACATATATTAGTAGGTATAAACCTCCAACGTCTGCAGAATCACAAAGACTCATGTTTCAGAAGAAATTGCAAAATTTCATGATTTTCGGTCAGACATGATGGAAGACACAAGTTAAATTAAAGTTCAGTGTTTCAGAAAATAATTCAGAAAGCCTGCTTACACCAAGTGATGGAGCAGAAAAAAGCCAGCTACCCAAATACAATACGCCAGGCATATTTTTTTTATTGCACTGTGAACATTTTCATAGGCTAGCTGCCTCCACTTTTCCCCGAAGGGTAGGCACAGCATATGTAAACTGGAATAATCAAATGAGTACTTTGTTCCGGGTTTTAAACGACAAACGTTTGGGCCATCTATGAACTCAAGTATAGATCAGAATGCACAACAACTTCCACCTGATAATGTTGCATTATTTTTTCGATAAGAGTCTCCAGCAAGTCGGGAACAATAGCTTTGCTTGTTCACATTTCGCAGAAATGTTTTGTGCTTTCGTCTCATCAAGCTGGTTTTTTGACGATTGTGATTCAAAAGAAAACGCAGCTTGGTTGGCATGTTCTTTTATCTAAAGGTGCACAAAATGCTTGTAGTGATGAACATTAAAATTACTATTAAATGTTATGATGAGACTCATTCTTTAAAGAAACCAAATAATATCATCAAATTTCAAAGTATTCGCGGCAGAAGATATCCATAATGCTGCTCAAATTCTAGGGTTTGATACAGATCATCTTTTGTAATATTGAAAGAATGAAGAATGCACAAAACCTATTGAACGAGTTCTATTATAGCTATTGCTACTATGTATTATTAGAATATTTTTGTAAGAAAACATTTTAAAGTAATATAATTTTTTCAACGCCTCCCAAAAAAATCCTCAAAATTCCCCTAAACCATACATCCCAACTATTTTTCTGTATTTGCATAACATAAATTCCACATTGCCTCCATTGTCATGTCATCAAGTTAATCTAAAAGGTACAAAGAATTATCAACCCAGCCCATCACACTTCGTTTCAAAGATTTACAACTATAAACCAGCAAAAACAATACATAGACCGAGGAAATTAGTAAGTCGAACTCGTTTTTTATTTCACTGTCACGCCGTCAACTGTCTCATAAAATTATTGGACAACATTTTGTGCCTTGAACGATTTGAATGAATAATATCACAACATTTACACACTAATGCGATTAGTAGGTATGGGATTGGCATGAATGAATGGACACATGTCAGGAGCAATTATGTTTTTAAAAGTTCAGAGCTAGGTACAGTTCAAGTCCGATTCTTGTATGCTAGAACAAGTCAAAAGGTATCGGATCAATGAGTGAGCCTCCATTGTGCTGATGAGTTTTCTGAAGGAATCAAAAGGAATTTAACAGAGGATGTGCGTTTTAGATATTAAGTATTAACGTGCAAAAAACTGTACGTGATAAACTATCATATATTATCAACACCGCCAAAGTCTATTACAAAAGTAGTTAATGAGTAAACATGACATCTGATGAAACCCGGCGTTCTTCATAAGTTCACACAAATCAAGTATAAACGATGGTAATGATGAATGTCATCAATTCAATTCACTCATATTGGAATAATATATTATATACATGCAAAAAAGTGAAGTCATTTTCGGCAATAAAATGTATTCTACGAGTCCAATCTTGATAGGAATTTTTTGTTGATGAGAGATAAGACTGGAATGAAATAGACTTTATTACTTGTGGACTACATATAATATTGCTTTCGATAACTTTTAATGACATGAGGAGAACCGTCAATCAGAGGACAGGACAAGTTTTGTCGCTGTGATTCTTTGGAGCATAAATAAAACTGCTAGAAACTGTAAGTACGTAGCTGAAAGTTGAACTTGGAAGTATTGATGAAAAACTGGTAAAAAAATTCTACTCTAAAATTCGTTCCATAGTCTTAAGTTTCATTATCTCATAAAAAGAAATTCCTTAGTGACGTGATTTTGATTTCCACTTATTAATGTGTAGTATGAATGTAACAAGCACCTAAATAATTTAAAAAGAGTTTCAAAAAAAACTTTTCGAATATGCTATCACAAGCTACTTACTTATATATTGCATTGAGAAAAACGTTTCAACCCCATCCTGTCGTTGACCGTTACTAATTTAAAAAAAAATCAGACTTGCAGCCTAACTCAGTTTTCGCAGGCCTTTCAAATGAGCTTTCACACGCCATATGTTGTTGTCATTCGAAAAAAAATCAACCTTTGGCCCTGGTCCTGGCGTAAATACCTGATTTTAAATTCTGAAAAGCTCTGGGCTTTCTACTCCCCAGTATGCAAGGAACGTGTGTTTCAAATTGAGGTCAATCGGTGACCTCTTTTGAAGGCTATCCATCGGACGGACAGACGGACACATTAAAAACAATACTCCAATAAAAGCTCAACCACGTAATAATGTGTATTTACTAAAGATGAAACCACTTCTCCGCACTTCTCCAGCAGATTTTCCACTTTTGATCTTTTAATTGCATTCACACTCACAAAAGTAATAAAAAATGTTTGTATCTATCCCCTTTACTGGAATTACATGCAAGTAAGCAATAAACTTATGTAATCGACAAATGTTCATGTGCACTTGACCGCACGTATTTTTCTGTGTATAAAGATAACTGTCAAAGGTGAGTAACAAATTTAGTTTAGGGTTACTTAAAGCAATGAACAACTTTTTGAACATTTTATTCTGTGATAACTTTTTCGCAGTTGGAAGGACAGTTCTATGTAAAATTACGTGCCAACAAGTAAAAATGACATGAAAGGGGAAGCGTATAAATTAGTAGGTAGTCTGCATAGATTCAAAAGACTTACAAATTTATTTGGGAACATCAAAAGGTCAATCTATTACAATCAGCAAACACAGATGAGTGAACATGAACAAAGAAGAAGGCACCTTTAGAGGAGACAATGTGTTTGGTTACTTAACGTTTTGAAAAAATAGGGTCGGTGAATCGACCTGACTTGACTTCTTCGATGATATTTAGCTGACTAGACTTTTTGCAGCGACAGGCAAAAGGAAAGGAATGGACGTTGGAAAGAACAGTACATATTACAAGCACAATATATTTATTCGTATAAGAATGAGATTATTTCATGACTTAAGTATGCATGCGTGAGTTATAAATGTGTACAAACAAAACGGTGAAATGTTTGCAAGTTTGTATGCATGATGCGCAAAGACTAGGGAAAAAATCCACAAGTTGCTTGGAAAACGCCAAAGAAACGGAACGAAAAGGCTATCACTTCTCCTTCCCCGGCTATTAGATGCATTTGGAAGTGAAATAGTAGAGAGTAGAAGCGCTCCTGTTGATGATAGTGGAAGCTTGAAGTTTTTTTTTACAGCGCTAGCTCACCAAACCAGGACGGCACAGGAGAGCTGATGTCAGTTTCATTTTGGGTGAACTGAGATAAAGACTTTTTGTCGGCTTTTTCTTCGGCCTGGTGTGGTGCTTATTACCACTTCTCTGCTGTGTTCCCCAAAGCGTGACATGATCTAAGCCGCAAATGGCAGTCTTAAGAGTAAACATACCAATTGAAGTACTGCTAGTGGATACATAATTTAAATGATAATTTTTTTTCTTTTCGATTGAAAACTTTTACTATGAATAATAATTTGAGATAAAAGATAAACTCAGAACAAAATCGTGCAGTTAATATTAAATTGTGAGAGCGAGAAAATTAGCGGGAGGTCTGTAAAAAAACGTACTCTCATAAACGAAACAATTGTTTCATTTATTTATTGTCTCGTCATACTCCTAATGGTCATCGCATGAGTTGCTAATGTTTCAGTGAAGTGAAAATATAAATATGGGAAGAGGACACGTTACATCACATCATCAAAAGACACTTCGGCTCATCGTCAAGGCTTTACCTCAAACAATGTTGTTTGACTTCTTCTTCTTCTCCCATCATCAGTATCAATGACTTGATCTGGTCTTAGAAACAGAGGCTGGACAATGGGATTCCTCTACAGCTTGGTAGAATGAAATTCCTAATTGCCCCATTAATGATATTCACACGCAAAGACTTAGACCGCAACGGATTCAAATAATTATAGTTTCGACATTCTTTCTGAGAAAAAAATATCAAAGGATGATACACATTCCTTGAAAAAAATTCTTTTCCGTGAGAACAATGCATCGCAAAAGCAGCATGTGAACATGAAAAAAATGTGCTCGGAGCCAGAACTACCTGTGCACCTGTGACTGTGACTAGCATCAATACCAGCACCTTATTCACGTGTTTCAAAAAAATGAGCACATAGAACAAGACATTTGTACAACTATAACGCAAATAAACTTGTGTGCGTTTAAATGTCAACGTAGACTGTAGACTACTCACTTCGCTCAGTAAAGCGGCATGCTCACAGTAGCCGAGTACATGAGAAAGGTTTCAATCTAAGTAAACTCATGTTCATGGAACAAGTTTACGCAACAAATTGAAAGGTCTATTTTTGGTATTAAAACATGTGAATCTGCCAAAGTATTAATAAAAATAAGGCTCTTATAACCAGGTAAATGTTTGTATGAATAATGATAATAACTTTACTATGACAGCATAAAGGAGAATCACCAACAAGAGTAGTACTTACTTGAGTGGACAAACGCATCATCATTTTCCTGATGAGGGAGCTCGTTTTCTCCTTGTACAAACAAATACCAAGCGATTACATATTTTGGGAATGATAGTGCAAAAAAAAAAACGTTTTGTGTACCTACTCACCAATCGGCCTGATATCGATGTGTTGGATTTATTATTTATTGATTGAATGAGCTCACTCTCAGTAAACGAGAATTGATATCGATTGATTTCCCCTATCGTATCTCGTCCTTTTGTGATGATGATAATTACATAGACAATTTTTACTTCAATTCACACAGAAATAATCTATGTATCTGTGGAGATAGAGAGACTTATATGAATTGAAAAAATTTCATGTCTTTGCATTTATCGCTTCAGCAAAAATCCGTCAATGGAAAAATGACGCTGTTCCAGATTTCATTCTAAATGTGTAAATTTTCCAGAACAGCTTTTGGATTTTCCTTAATTCAGTACAGGTTCTTGGTGGCGGATGTGACATGTGAGCAATGAGCATACATGTGCAAACAAAGTAATCAACATGCATTATGTGATTCTGGTGTGAACTTTCTGGTAGTGATAGTCCATTAGCAGAACTTGTTTGGAATACCAATTAAAACGTCTGAGTTTAAACAATAAATTTTAAACCTGTGAAATTAATCATGTGAATTTAGCCACTGAGTCGGTAAAATAAAAAAAATAATTTAGATGAGCATTGACTTTTGTGTAGATCTCACCAGCGAGCTAGCCAAAAGCCACGAGCAACAGAATATTAGCAAGCAAGCAGTCGTGGAATTGTTGACACATTCATCATTGAAAGAAGACAAGACGGAGCAGAATTGCTAGCAAAAGCTAACCTTCCTTCAAACCAAAGAACATCCACAAGTTAGCTTTCACTTCATTGTTGTTAGCTCGTCCCAGTCCCAGTCACTATTGTTTTTATGAAAGTGCTTCTATTGTAAGAAATCCATTTTAGAATCGCAGGCAAAATTTTATGTATTCCGCCTGAAACCTGAAGATAGGAAGAAGAAGTTTACCAAACAAAAGTCGAAAATAACATACGCTGTGGTGGAGGTAGCAGACGTGAAGAATTTAAGTGGAAAGTGGTAGGAGAAGCTAACCGAGAGAGTTAACAACTGTCATTGAGTGGTGAAAGAAGTGGTGCGGTGACTTCATCTCGTTTATTATTATTGAACCGGATTTCATCTTTCCTTGGACAAGCCAAGCAATATTGAAGCGGAGCCATCCTAAAGGAAAAACTCACAGAAAACGTTCATTATTATTATTGTTATTATCACTGGCAATAGTGAAGGGAAAATGAGACAAGCTACCTCTTGCAAATCCAAATATCACACAAACATAAGCCGTTTCGGATTGATTGGCAAATCCTCGTGGTGACAAAAGCTTTATGACCTTAGCCATGTGCGCTTAAGTGCAGACTCATAAAATTTTTGTGTAGAAGTGAAAAACAGAAATTTATTAGTGGGGAAAGAGACCATCACGGAACTTCGTACTTGTTAGAAAAGCGTTTGCATTTTCATTTCTCATTTTTATCTCATGGAAAAAAAAAGTATTCTTACATTTTATTATTAGCGATATCCTATGAAATATTTTGTTATCAGTTCAAGCAGAAACATATTTGATGTCATCGTTCGTTTAAGTTCCGTTTTCATAACCTCTGCTCTGAATGTCTTCTATGAGATCGGATTTGCGCAACTGGAGGGGGAATACTCGTTCGATGAGGGATAAGTACATAAAATCTTCACTCCAAAAAGCTCTTTTCACAAATGGAGGGTCCTTATGTGTAAACCGATAAGCTTAGTTTTTGGACGTTTATGGACTTCATAATAGAATTATTATGCAAGACCTAAAGTTTCTAAAAACTGATGGATTTATAAAGTCGGGTGATCAGTCATGGACTAGAGTGTCTCTCTCATATACAACTGTACTTGCTAAGAATCTCTCGTCCTGGTAAGTTAGGTCTATCACCGTGACGGCAGTCAGCGTTTAGCAAACACCAAGTGACAAATTCTGATTCCTGGAATTGTTCACACAAATAATAGACTATTGTTTTGCTTTGTCACATTAGTTTAGTTAAAGTAAATAATATTCTTACTGCTAGCTCACCATTAATGTACATACTTCGATTGCAATCCTACAATTTCATATTATTTATGCTGACAACGTATGAAGTAATTGACTTCATCACTTTCTTCACTAACATTTGCTTGTCTTTTCCTTCCAAATGAGTGATGACAAGTTAAGCTCTTTTCAGTGGGACAGTGAGACAAAAACCATTGACAGTTCCAGCCCCTGCAACTTTGTCAACATAGAAATTTTTCTGTAAGCCCGGAGAGAAATCCAAGCTTGGCGAAGCCACGCCGGCTACGGAATTGCATTCATTTTGTTTCGCAACACCACATATAGCGCCACTCTTCTCTATAAAAGTTTTCCTTCATAAAACCACGTCTAACAATAACATACGTCAGACCAGCTTCAACTTTGAGTACACTTTTTGTCTTCGCATTTTTGACATTCCCGTAATATGGAAAGTGAAAAGCAGAAAATTAGTTATACTTAATTCCAAAGAAAATAATAATAATCAAAAGGCGGTGCTGCTTTCCATCTTGGGGCTAAATCCTCGACGAAATATATACTTCAACGAAATGAGAAAGTTTAACTTGCAAAGAATAGCTTAAAATTACAAGGGCAGCTGGAATTTGTGTTTACTGAAAAGAGGGTGGATTTATTCGTGGATAGTATTCCCACCGCTGTTTTCTTAAGTGTCCGTAATTGAAGGATTAAGTAATCTGTGTCCAATTTGGCATGATTTGGCGGATGTAATCTCAAAGCACAAAATGAAGTTGAAAGCTGTTACGCGATTCTCTTCGTGGCTAAGTGTAAGAACTATGTGCAATATACAGTTCACGTATTTAATTCTTCTTGCAATTTTGGGGAATCACATCTCCCAAGCGAGGTTTAGATTCTTTCAAGGGGAAACCTTAAAAACGGAGATGGAATGTATCCCGCCGACTGAAGATGTAAAATATTTGAATGGCAAATGTAGTGAAAATGACTATAAAGTATATAAAAATCGACAATTAAACGTGACCGTTCTTCTTCCGTATGATGCGTACTATCAAGCGTCTATGAAACGGGTCGGTCAAGCAATTTACTCCGGTTTTGAGAAAGTCCGAGATATGTCACTTCTTCCTGGATATCAGATACGGCTCAACTACAAAAACTCCAACTGCTCCAATATGATTGCTCCTTTGCAATTCGTGGAAGATGCGTTCAGCGAAAAAGTTCACGTTTTCTTCGGACCTTCTTGTGAGCTTGCATTGGGTAAGTTCCTGATTTATTGAGAATAAAGGCAAAATTTTCTATACATATTATATTCATACCTACCTATATATAGTATGTACATTGAATGCAAAAAAATTGGACACATCCGTCCCAAACAATGTTGAACGGAGCAGGCGTTCTGCCTCCAAGAGTTTCCGTTGTTTGTTGTCTTGAGACATGCTTTCCCTTACAAGTTAGGCTCAACTATTTTGGTTTATTGAAGTAGCTTTCGAAAATATCAAAGAACTTTTGCTTTGCGTAGGTAACTTCACGGCATTATGATTATTGTTATTGCTCACAGTACACAACCATGTTTGGAAAATGTTTGGCTGGGACCATTATTCATGAAAAAAATGTGGACCAAAGAACATGGAAAATTGGATGGGATGTTTTCTGAGATATAGAAAAAAATGGAGATCGTATTGAAAAGTAATGCACGTCGAGTTTGAAACTCTCGTTTTTGTCGGCATTAGCTCACTTTTATGCATATACATAAAACCTAAAGGAGGGACATTTTAATCCATTCTGTTTTATTTTTATGAGATGAAGAAAAGCCAACGACCAACAAACAAGGTATCTCGCGGCTTGTTAGACATACAGTTATATGTTGGCTTAATGTCATCGGTAGATTCGATCACTAGAGGGTTAACTTCACGTTTACTAGGAAATACCAAAACGAACTTTTTTCCTCCATTTTCCTGGCAGTCACTAGCAAGTTTTTGGCGGCAGCAAGGAAAGAAACACAAGTGGAGGAAGTCGATGGGTAAAGCGATGAAGATGATTCAGTGCCACCAACCGTTCGTTTTGTTTGTATCTATTCTTCTTGTTCTTCTGGTTTCCCTTCTAGTTTTGTAAACAGTGGGAAATTTTTTTCCCTGGAACGTGGGACGACAGACTAAAGTACCAGGGTCAAAACTAATGGCAATAGCAAATTTGTAACCTACCCATTTCTGGGTGATTTGAGCTCACTGGAGCGCAACGACAATAAGTAAAAAATATATAATAATTGGACAAAATTGAATTGGAGGAGTGAGTGAGTGGGAATAAAATAGGATTTATCATGTATAGATAGACATATGATCGTATCCCATGCACCTAAAATGGTGTGAATGTTGAGTACTCCTCAATAATGTGCTCAAGGCCACCGATCCATATTTCATTGAAAATCCGTGTTATAAAAATTATTCGTTGCTTTTACTCTGACATCGAAATTTATTTTCGTTGCAAAATATCCTTACGGGAAAACAATGTTTGCTATCAGGAGAGGAAGAAGACATGGATTCTCATATGCATCACCACATAGGTATACTAAAATGGGTTGGTTTGGTAGTTTTATAGGAGGCCTCTTCATTGCAGTGATAGCATCTCGTTCTATTTAAGTGGAAACCTACTTAAGTGTATACAATTGTAATTGTAGACCTCCCACTTTCATAAGAACGGAACAAGGACAAACGCAAATCTGCTCATAAAAATGTGTGAAACGGCTTGTAAATTAATTGCTATTATATAGGAGGCAAGGTTTTTACTAACTAGCTGGATTACTTCCGGATGCCTCATATTTTATGCTGGAGTATAGAGAAAGTATAAAACGATTAAATATTTTCTACCTTAAAAATCAACAAACTATCTGACTTTTTGCCACACCAGTGTAAACTCAAACTGCATACGCACATTAAGCATTGACGTAATACAACTTAGCAAACAGAAAAAAAAAATCGGTGATTGTGCAACTGCAAATTTTCATTAGTAAATAATGAATTTATATTTGTAAATTCCTGGAAAGACGCTCATTAAGGCGATTACTATGAATAGAAATCATTAAATAATATGACGATCTATTTTATAAATTTTTGCTTCTAAAGGATTTTTTCCTTTATTCACTTTAATAAATTTTAATAATTAAGGCTTATTCAAATCGAATCATGCTTAGAAATTGTTTTATGTATATCATAGAAATTTTATATACGTACTTTGTACTTATGTAGGATGGATGGGAATGGGGGAACTTGTATTTCATGATTAGAATGCAGAAAAATGCTTCTAGCTTTCATTAAGTATCAAAGAAATCTTATCTTTCCCCTGTGTATTTTAAAAGACGTGTGAGTCTGATACTTTCTAACAAATCACTCTACCGTATTTATTTGCGGAGGAGTTTTCTCGAGTTAATTGTAAAGAGCAACAATGAGAAGCCTTTTGCTTTTTACAATATTGCTCATGTGTCATGATATGGTCGTTTCGCGTCACCGATCTTTAAAATTTCCAAGCAGATGCACAAGTCCATTAAAATTTTTAGTGTGTATTCTTAAAGGTCATAAAATTGAAAACGTTGTAGACAAAACACTCTGCAAGATTCAGGAATCAGCTGGAAAATATTAGTATTAACTAATAAATTATTTTTAGATTTTTTAAAAGCCCATTTCGGTGCAATTTTGTTTGTTTATAATGAATATAAAAGCGTAAGGAAAACCAAACCTGCACGTTTTCTAATTCTTTGCAATGTGGACTAAAGTTATTGTAGGCATTACAAAAATGTTCTCGCACATTGAAAAATTTGTTTGACATTGTAATATTCCATGTCTTCTTTGTCTTGTCCGTCCGTCTGAAAAGACTTTCGTGAAATGTTCATTATCAACCGATTGCGTAAGCGTTCGTGTTAGTCACGCCATTTT
The DNA here is from genome assembly GCA_027743895.1 of Seira musarum. NCBI lineage: Eukaryota > Metazoa > Arthropoda > Collembola > Entomobryomorpha > Entomobryidae > Seira > Seira musarum. The sequence goes on along the minus strand of JAHZMX010006581.1, from coordinate 1,666 downwards.
GTAGGTAGCGTTTTGCCCCAACAATCAATTATCAGTATCATGTTCAAATCACCTCATCACATAAAAGTGTCTTGGAAGAGTTTGCAGCTGTGTCGTAGGTCCACATTTGCAGCATTTTTACATTGGATGCATACAATGTATTTATTGGATGTCTTTCAATCCTCTCTGGTGGACGCCTTTGGAAGTGAGAATTTTTTTTTTAAAGAAAATCTGGTTTTTTCTTCGCACATCCACTCACACATCCCTTGGCTCCAATCGACCAGTGTGCCGGTTCTATTTAGCAGGCGATAATGTAAGTGTTAGTGTTTACTTTTCCGGGAGTAGAGATAAGCCAGAGGAAGAAGGCTAAAGACAACAAAACATCAACTGCAACTTTGCAGTAGAAAGAAATCTAGAACGTTTAATTTTAGTAGCAAAAAAAATATCGTAATCAATCTTGTTCCCAGCATTTCTAGGCTTCTTTTGTATCCATGCAGTTTGTGTTTCTGGAATACGTCACCTAACTTTACCAAAAAGATCCATAAACATACATACATGCATTCATCCTTGGCTCAAAAAATAAAATTCTACTGGGCAAACTGCATATTCATTTACTACAGTTTTCTCTAGTCTTAACATGCCGCAAACAAACTGAGAGCGGACTTGCTTTGGTTGCCACCATCTTATTTTCCACTTGGGAAGCAAAACGTACCAAGGAAAACATTCCACAAGATTTGATCAAATTGAATGAATCTAATTCCTAATGCACACGGGATGGCTAATCGATCCCCGAAAAATATAATGCAATGTTGATATGATGATGTAAGTAAGTACATGAAACCCAGCCACACGAATACCGCAAGTTCCTTTGAAATCAATTTCCACCAAAAATTTTCCTCTTCCCAAGAACAAACTTTTTCTGCAACGCTTGCAAAATATAAAATTGGAAGTTTTTCAATGAAGTCTGGGTTCTGTTGTCGAAATGAAAATCAAGTTAAATATGTCTAATAATAGTAATAACTTCAACTATCCTTGGGGAAAACAAATTACTGGTATCTGGTATGCATGCGTTGACGAATCCATGCCTGTTTCCAATGGAAAATCAAATACGTGACAAAGAAAGGTCTGGAAAAGCTTCCGAGTTTGATGAATTGGTTTTGGTAAGCAACCCAATATTTTTTTTTTTTTCATCGTTCCTACTGGAAAACTCTTGTTTTCTAATATTCTATTCCATTAGAGTGAGGATTTTAATGAACTTTTTCTCCATTCAAGTTTCTTAAATACGACGGTAAACGAATCGAAATCAATTAGGAAATAGAAATAGGTACTCCGTCCGGAAGAATCTCCTTTCACGAGTTCGTTTTTATGGGTCGCTGAAGTGCATAACATCGAGATAGTTTTACGAATGAATTAGAAATGCTTACTAGCGGAAGCCTTTTCAGGTAATTAATTTCTGACTGAATGTGGGTAAATGATGATCGAGTTTAAATATTGGGCACATTTCACTTGACTTACGAGTAATGTCCACAGTCCGTAGGTCTTCGATTTGCTCCAAATTTTTCATGCCAGTAGCGTTTGGTGAGAAAGTAATTTGTGCAAAGTTTCAGAAGTCACCCCTCCCATTTGCAATTTTTATTGCAAATTTATTATTCGCTAAGAAAATATTGGTGTTTTTTAAATGGGAAAA
>JAHZMX010006580.1:0-13794 GCA_027743895.1 Seira musarum | reverse complement strand
GACTAATTGTTTTCACGTGGTTTGTAAAACTTTGTTTAAACTTGCCTAACGCACTGATATATTAAACAAGAGATTATATTTCATTCACCTCATTTATTCATTGTTCACTTCATTTTTTTATGCTTGCTAGATGAAAGAAAAATAGTTTTGTTACATATTTGATCAATTTTATTTGTTGAGAATAGGATATTTGGTGGGGTGGATTATTGTCAGGTGGATTTTTGGTAGGGGGATTTTTGGTAAGGGCGGATTATTGGTAGGTGGATTTTTGGTAGGGGTGGATTGTTGGGGGTGGATTATTGGCCGGGTGGATTTTTGCATGGGGGATTATTGGGTAGAACCTCCAAGTAAATGACTGACCTTAATTAAAAACGGCACTCCGAAAGTGTACCGAATTTCCTTTTCAAAATGGGCAACAGGGACCAACATTTCATTCGCGGATAGATTTTCCTCCCCACTCAGGATTTCCTCTGCGCGGTAATAACCTGGATAAAAAAGAATTTCACAATTTCCGGACAAGGCATATCCCCACCCAAACTCTTTTTTAAATGAACTTTATTTTAAAATTGAATTTGGCAGTGCTCACCACTCCCGATGGAACAAGTGAAATCTGCACAGTAGTCATAGTCAACAATGTTGGTGATACGGCATTGAAAAACCTTCACCATTCGTAAATGCATCACACGATCTCCTCTTGATATAACCTTTGAGACTTCGAGTAGGACATCCTTTGCTGTAATTTTGTTTGGCTTGTTCACAAAGACAATTACTTCCCTCTCACCTGCAAAATAAATAATTAAAAAAAAAAAACTAAATAAATAAATCGCAAAACAGTGCCAGAATTGCTTCATACCATTGGCTTCAGGGGAGTAGAACCGAAGCGCGAATTGTTTCTGATTCATTTCTTCCATCTCAAGAACCTGGTAAAGCAATTTGAATGTCTCATCGGCTGGAGTGTGAAGTCCTCTTAACTTTGGGAGCAACTCATAGTCATCCTGCGACAATCTTATTGGACGTCCCCGTCCTAGTGGGTCTCTAAAAAAAATCAAGTTGGCGTCAGTTGTGACTGTGACAATGAATTTTAATTTTTAGTCTTTTTTCTAAGAACTTACTTGTTTGGGTTGCTCTTGAAGAACTGGATGTACTTCGGGTCCACCCCAAGTTTCTTGCCAACCTCGGTGGCCATGTCGAAGTAGCTCGACTTCCTAGTCAGTTTCAAACAAAACGTTTCCTTTGGGTTGACCTTATTGCCAAAATTGATTTCATATCTGCGAGAAAATAGCAGATAAATAATGATTATAGTGCATTGGAATGTTTAACCGTTATGAGGAAATTATTTATGCTGAGCTAAATACAGACAGGAAAATAATCATAAAATTACATACATGACATTGTCATCTCCATTCAATGATGTACCATCAATTTCTTCATTTCCAGTTGACTCGGAGTTCGTTAAAGACGCAACAGCGGAAGAGGCAGAATCAGGCACGAACGTTCCGTTATTACCTGACGAGCCGCAAGCAAGTTCCTTCCTCCTCTTATTCGGAGGTACGCACATGGGTTCTGGTTTTGGTTCTGCTCCGCTCCCAGCTGAAACTACCTGGGAATATCCCACACAAGTTTCCTGTTTGAGCGCGGGTGATGATGCAAACTCTTCTTTAATTCCGCTTGGTTTAACTGGTGATGATTTAGACTTGGACACCACTGCATTTTCTGTTGGCGGTTCAATCCCATGACGCCCACGAGAAAGCTTGAATGAGTGTCTTAAATTTACCGAACCAAACTCGTTTGGTCCTGCCGATGGCTCGACTTTGACTTGAACAGATTCAGTTCCGCTTTGTTTCCACGTTTGCGGATGACCACCATAGGCGTCATCCTGACGAAGCTTAAGGATGTACAAGGCAATACAGTAACGCTCGTTGTATGGGTTTTCCAGCCAGACAATAATGAACGTGTTCTGTTTGTACAGATCACATTCCACATACTTTGAAATATCCAATGGATTCGTATCCAATTCAATTACTTTTCCTCCACTCAGGAATACTCGCAATCCTGGAGGGAACATATCTTCTTGCTCCTCTTTCATTTCATCCACTGCGCAAAATCGTAGGAGAAGCTTGACGGAGGGAATGGATTGAACATCTTCCTTGTGCAAAAGAGCTGCTATTTCAGTTGCTTGGCGTAGAGTCAGAATGAATGGGAATTGAGCTTTGTACATCACACAATTTGGTCCTGATTCATCCACTGAAAAGGAATGAAACGGATCAAAACTAATTTTCAGAAATCAGAATAATTTCAAATAATTAAAACGCTATCTCAAATGTAGTATAAGCCCAAAAATTTCTTTTGAATTCACCACTCTCCGAGCACGATGGATGTGATTTGATGCAATCAGAAAAAAAATAATTATTTTTAGTAATATTTACCTAAAAGGGTTGGTGGGATGAGTACATCCGTGACCTCGTAATTCGGGATTTCTTTGAATTTTATATCAGGACACCAAGGGATTGTCTCTTTTTTACAAACAGAACCAGAATTGTGATCCATATTTATTTGGATCAATAATTAATTAATTCGCCAAACTAAATTGATGAAATCAAAAAATTTATTCATGAGTCACAATTTAAAAATAAATCTATTTGGATCGCTAATTTAATTAATAAACCAAACTAAAGTGATGAAATCAAAAAAATTATTCACGAGTCACAATTCAAAAAAAAATCTACAAAATGAACAAGACTTTAATTTCACACGTCCGACTGCAGCTAAACTGTTTTGCTTTCCTTCCCTGGATTGATATTGATAATGATAAGGATATGTGATGAGATGTGTGCAATAAATTTGCATACCACCGCAATACACTGTTACTTGAACAGAAGGGAATGCAATAGCTTTGGAGATGGTAGCTGGAGGAATGGAGCACTACTGGACTCATTTAATATTAAGCTGAGCTATCGGGAGAGTATTGATTTTGATGTGTCTGTCTGTCCGACCGGTAAATTTTAAACAGAGGTCACCGATTAATCTTAAACCTGGAGCAAAGGTTCTTTGCGTACTGAGGATGTTACCGATTTCAAGTCAGAAATATAGGGCAACTATTAACGGCAGGGTTAACGGTTGATTTTTTTCAAATGCTAACATTATGGCTTCGGGTGAAATAAACAATTGAGTTTTTTCAAATAGAGCGTTTGCTTTTGATAACTTATTAGAGAGACCTTTTTAAAACCAATTAAGGCTGTCACATTAAAACTTTCAAATATGTAAACTGTCGCTGGCAATCAGCGATTAGAATCATTTTCTTTTATGCCGTCGTGACATCCAAATAAAATATGCTTGAGTGAATAAGTGCGATCAATTGTTATCCTACGAAAACTTTTGGGACGTGGGCAGCATCAATGTAAAGAAGACAGGAAAGCAAAATCCCCGATGACAACGTTTAACCCTTAACTCAGCTACGTCGCTATCGCTGTTTTAACAGCATTATTTGCGAGAAGAAATGGAGGCCTCTTTCTTTAACTTAATCTGTAAGAGGGTTTGTGCTTACATTATCTGAATATTCTGAATCACTAAAGTAATTACATGTAGCTGGTAGCTAGTTCGGTAAGCATATCAGTACAACTTGATCTTTACCCGCTCCGTTATACTTACAAGGGTGGAAATGTGTTTAGTCACGTAATAATTACATAAGTTTTTTTCATCGGCGTCTTTCAAGTCAAATGAGAGGTTTATGTTCTGTTATTCCCTCCAATTTTTTTTGTTCTCACTTACAATTAAATGCATAGCCTACTGGAGTTGTACATGTCAATTTATACACATTACTAAAAGCAGATTTAAGTTCAACTTTAACGTGAAATAGAGTAGATGAGTCATCTTCCTCATAGAAGCCGAACTGTGAATCCCAAGTTCTGGAGACTCCTGCAGCCAAATGCTTCTTCTTTCACATTTTGATTTTGTGATCCCGAGTTCGAGTTGTATTGTACCGAGTGCTGACAAGTAAACTATTTCAACGGCTAATCGAGATTGCCAACGGAAGCAGTCAAAATATATCAATTCAACCAAGCTAAAAACGATGGTGACACTCATATTTGGCCGTCTTAGCACTCCTGGAATTTTAAAGTTAAAAAAGATTTTTAATGCAATGTTTAATGTCATTGGATGGATGTACACCGGCTGTGGTAGAAAATAAACTGTGTGGCCAATGTAAAATTAATAATGTAGGTATATTTAAGCTTTTTGCAGGATTTTTATTGCATAACATCGTCAGTTTTTTGTCGTGGTGAGTTTACCCGTGCATTCAATGGCATTATTCATTGCGGATGGAAAAATCTTTTTAAACTTTAAAATGCCAGGTCCCAGACGACCAAACGAGTGTCCCCATCGTTTGCAGCGTAGTCGAGTCGAATTGATACATTTCGATTGATTCAGTTGAGAATCTCGATTAGCAGTTGAAACAGGTTACTTGTGAGTGAAGCCGTAATAAAAAAACCGAAAGTTTCTTCATGCAAGACAAAATGCTTTACTTTGCAGACAGATTTAATGTTAAGATCTAATCTAATGTACTTACTTAATGCAATGTGACAAAACTACTTAATCGTAACAAAGGATTTCCTTGTTTTAAAAAGTGCGAAGTATGCAAATTCACTTTCACGAGCCGGAGGAGGTGAGTTGGGCTGACGATGATGAGTGACGAGGGAGAGGATAGAAAACACAGTATCCAGCGTATACGCATTCTCCACTTTATTCCATTCCTACCATTGCATTGCATTATATTTTCATGAAGATTGGCTATGATTTTTAAGCGAATTATTTTTTTAAGATGACTTGTACAATAAATGACTAATGATGAGGATGCTGAATATAATGTGACGTAATTTTATTACATGAGTAGATAAACAAAGACATTACGCCGCGTCTATGCACTTTTGTATGAGTAGAATCATGTACAAAAATTCCAAACCAAAAAACTCAATTCACATTTTCACCACATCATGAATGAATGGTATGAAAAGGGGAAAATGAATGAAAAATCAATTTGTGAGAATTACAGAATTTCCTGTTGCTTACCTTTTTAATTTGGAGATATTTTACTTGTCTCGAGCTTAAAAAGCTCCATATTAACTACATCAGACTTTGCTGACGGGTTTTATGATTTTGAATCGTAAATTCCAATGAATTGCTTTGCGATCACTTTTTTTTGACAAAATGATGTTTCACGGCTTAATACATTTTTTTAGTGAAAACGGTTTGGGTATTTCAGAATTAATCTGATCATGAAAAGGTTTGGTTAATGTATGAAAATGAGTTAATTTAAATTCTCACTGTTTTCGCAAATTCTATCCAATTATGGAAAATCAGATCCATGCGGTACTAATAAGATTTGCACGATTCACACTTCTTCGAGAATTGAATACATTCTTCCTCTGTCTCAAAGTTGTTGGAATTTCCGCCGCATCCTCCGTACTGTGTTGACGATCAGAAAATACATTAACAAATTAAGATATTTAGTAGAAGTTCGGATATTTCTTACAACTTACAGCAAATGTTTTGCAGCGGTAGTCTTTAAGGCAGAAATAATAACGCTCAAATATGGCGTCACAAGGTCCAGTTTCCGGTGGAAGTGAACAACATGCTTTGGGAAATGACAACATCAACTTAAGTTTCATCGATGAATGCCATTTACAATTAATGTAACCTACATACCTGGACAGTTTGGTGTAGGATTTTCCATTACCCCACAGAAAGTAGCTGCAACCAAACTTAGGAGGATAGGAATGAATAGGAAGAACCATTTCCTTTCGTGTTTCTGGATCTGGAATAGCACACGTTCCATATTATCCAGAAATAATGAATGATAAATAAAGAAAGTTTTCTTTGAATGTTTGGTAGTAGTTGGGAGCTTCCCCATCCATCTATTTCATCGAGTTGTAAGCTCGTAGATTTTTAGAAAATGCTGAATAAACAAATGAAAGGTTGAAGTTACGTAGCTGAAGACAAAACCCCAGAAGTGTTTGTTGACAATGAAACTGTAAACAAATAATTTTAAGTGTCATAATTCGCCAACGCTATTCGTTTAAGACCAGCGTGATAGAAATAGGATTTTTCAAATCCAGATTAAAATTATCAGCGTCTTAATATTAACCCACCTTTGAAATAAAATCCGTTACTGCAAAGGCAAAATGCATTGATCGAGCGACAAAACGGTTTAAACACCCTTTGTACCCTTTAATAATTGATCTGGATAAATTTACAGATGGCAAAGGAATTTAAGTTCACATGGACGGACGTAATAAAATCACTTGGATGATTCTCGGTCGCTGAATAATTGTACCAAGATAAATATGGCCAAAAATGTGCTTGCCATCACAATTCTCGTGTATTTCATGCTCCATTAAAGTTTGCTTGAGCAGAAATGTACTTAATCCATTTTAAGTTTGCGTTCGTGTGGTGGCAAAAGCGTTAATACTTCCTTCTCAAAGCTACTACACTTCTACTGTACAATAAAAGATATGTTGCGTCATGCATTTTGCAATAAAAAGGAAAAAATATCCTCGTTATGTGTACAATCTCAGAAATCAGTCATAAACATTTTGTTTTATGTGCTAGGTTGTAAACTTTATTACTTTATTAGATTATCTCGGTCAACATTTTTTTTGTAAAATTTGAATTTTGACAAGAAGATTGTTGGCAAGTGCATTAAAATGATTAAAATAATTTTAATTGAATCATTTTCAGTGGCTTTGAAAAAAAAGCTAGAATCAAAATTATGTACTTCATGCCCACTTTACAGAAGGGCTCATTGAAGAGGATATTTTAGTCATTTTAAATTTCTGAAAGAGCTTCTTAAATTATTTGTATTTTTTGAGGCTGATGCAGCTGACAATTTTTGTGCTGAGACAGAGAAAAACCGCTATTACTCCTTGTCCTATTCCTCCGCCATAATCGAAAACAGTTTTTACATAAATTGCCGTTTGTCTCCTCGTTTCTATTACAAATGCTACCATTGGAATAACAATTGCAATTAAGTGACTGTAAAACACAACTGCAATATTGTCATTCATTTTTAGAGCTTTGACACCCGCATCTGAAAATCTTCCAATGCGAACCACATCATCAAATGCTATCACACGCTTTTCCCATTCTTTCCACTGTTTTCCAATTCCAGATTCATGAATTCCCACTACCCTTCGAAAAACCCATTCCACAGGAAGCTTCAGTTCACCTAGTTGCCATGTTTTTCTGATTGGCCACAATTTCTCTTTACCAATCGAAATTACATAATTTAAAACCGATTTATTTAGCAAAACATTTTCTAAAATATATTTGCTTTGTTCAATTGTATCTGACCAACCTACGAACGCTGTGTTATCACAATTTTCAATATTTTAGGTATCCCACTGGTCCTTCAAATGCCTTAATTTTATTCTGCCATTCGGTTTTCGTAAAATTATGAATGTGCGGATAAATATTTTCAACTTTTACTGAACTTGTTTCACTACCAATATATTCATCTTTTGCGTAGAAACTCAAATGCTTTTGAAGAATATGTTGTTTCCTTAAATCATTTTTGCGGTCAGGGGAAATGAAACTATCAAAAACTCTTAAAAAAAGGTCCATCATGATGGAATCTTTATTGTTTGTATTCTCCTCCACTTGTGAATAAATGAGAAACTCTTTGTCAACAAGTTCAGAAAAATGTGTCAATGGTACAGGTGGAATACTGGAACTCAAATCGGTGATATTTTGACCTCTGTACGCATTACTCAAAACAATGCCCACCAAGAGCCAAAGAAATAAGACAAAATTGCAAGTTTTGTGTCGACAATTTTCGCTTTGTTCAAGTAGCGCTGCAATTGGAAGCAGAAAATGTTTGCACAAACACACTTTCCACAAAAATAAATTGCATAGAATTGCAAACAAAAATAGGGTAATCCATAATTCGATTTCAAAAGCGGAGAAGTAACCGATTATGGACAAGGTTCCTGGGTTAACACCACCACATGTGATGAATTGCAGTCCCACAATTTCAGTTCCCATCACACCCCAATTTGGAGCCTCCATCAAAACGTAATCCATAGAGATATGCTCCTTTGGGGAACCGATAACTGCGACACAATTCTGGAAAAGCATTTCACTCAAAACCATTTCAGAGAGCATCCATTTCTGAAAATCAAGGAAGCGACTGTGCTTTGTTTCTTTCATTTTGAGGAGAACTGATTGGAGTACTTTGTCATCCAGTGATTTGTACGAAAGTGCATATGGATATCTTTGAATTCCTGAATTCAAATATTCAAGGTCAATGGCTGTTGTCAAATTTTGTATTTCTTTAATATTTTTGAATGACAAAGGGAAACTAATATTTACTGGATTTCCCACACCTGATAAGTATAATATGTAATCTTTGCATTTGAGATTATAGAAAAATTTTAAGAAACTGTTAACTAAACCAGGACGAGTTAATTGCTGCTTGAGATTTAGAAGATAGTGTGCTAACAATCTCTTAGAAATATCTATCTGGAATCCATTGTATTTGGCCAGTGTCATGATGTCATTGCCATTGAGTGTTGAATTCCGCGTAAAAGTATGCAATACTGCATCAAAATGTCCTTGTCCGTAAGGGACAAAGACATCTACGCCTCTGAGCCATTCATCACTGAAGTGGTAATTCACTATACAAAAGCATGGGAGATTTTGTGGTTTCCCATGGAATAGGAAAATTGGTTCATTAGAAGTTTTTGTAAAATCAGAGGGTTTAATGGCAACGCCTAATAATGACTTAGTATTCTCAACGGGATAATATATTAGGTTAGACATCACGACTGGATAAAGAAAAGGGATAATTTCTTCTTCCGGACGTGATGTGATGTATCGGTGAGTGATAAAATGTATTATGCAACGAGAGAACGGACGAAAAATTTTGTTTAGGTCGAAGTTGTCCTGTTTCTGCAGAGATGTTGCGTATTGTGATAAAACTAAAGTGAAAATTGCCACTAGTAACAGGTTTGCCATGGTTTCTGCCATGATTATCAAATAATAATTAAATCTCAAAAGACAAGGTATTCTAGGGATTATATAAACTATTCCCGAGAAACCATGCCACTTGAAGTCAATTTTACCTTTAGAAATTGTGAATGCCAGAGGCCAGTATAAAAACGGATATTTTGAAACCCATACTGAATGATGAAATTCATCTACGTAACATTTCAATTTCTCCTCAAACACAACTAGGAAGTGACTATAAGTAGCTTCCTAGTGTTTCAAGGTAAAAATAAGTGATATTATTCAGGTACCTATGTACTCCAGAGCTGTAGCTATTAACGAGCATTGATAAACTTAAACGGTTTATTTCCTTATTGCTCTGGTTTGTGAGTTAGTTCCGCGTTTTCAAATTCTAATTAAACGGCATTTAATTAAAAGCCTGGTCACGATGCTGCTTGTGACAATTCTTTTGGATAAGGAAAAATACAAACGAACTACTTCGGAAAATTAGATGATACGCCGAAACTTCACAGAAAGAGCAATGTACTTGACTCCACTTATGAAAGTATATAGTTTTATTGCTTGTGTAACCAGAAAAACAAGCTCCATATGTCCATAGAAAAACAAGAAAGGTCGATATTCGTAAATGATTCCGGGCTTCCTCATATCTGTAAGGGATGGATGAACTAGTAAAAACAAGTGGGATAACAACTCCCACTTTTTTTAAAATAATCTACAACACCTCATGATGGCGTTAATACGTAGCCGATGGAAAATTTGCAAAGCTGTTATTACTGATTTCCGGCTGCGCTGTTGTTGTTGCGCTCTAATAAGAACTAAAAGCTTTTTTGCCTACTTCAGGTACTTTTTTAATTTTAAAAAATTTGGAATCTCCGTTAGTTTTACAGATTATATTACTTAAAAGCAAACTTGCTTCAACCAACCCCTCAACGCTTTTGAGAGCTTAACTGATGTTCATGTTGGCATGTGCAAATTTTTCCGTTCACTTTATCCAGATAGTTCGATTATGACATAAGGATGGTTATTGCAGTCTTCCCAAATGTGGCTAACCTGATTGGGACTTGCTTTCTGGAACCACTCATTGCACTGCTTTGTGTGTTATCGCACTTGAGTGATTTTCCGGGCAAAGGAATTAATGACTTGATAAGCGCATTTATCCGTTGATGCAATTATGCTTTGTTTGCTTTCAAAGCAACGAAAAAGCTGCTTATGTAATTTTATAGATTTCACAGATTATTACAATTCATTGCATTGCGTGTTTATTGGTTAAGCAGTAATCTAGAATTTTTTTGGATTCCATAACTTAATATTGGATAGAAATGGGACAAACAAGAGTTAATCTACTTAAACAGTGAGATAAGCTCATACGAAAATACTCTTGGTTGTAGTATTTTTATACGGGCGCTCGGTTGACAATATTGCTTTATCTTTATCCTGCTAGCATATTCAAGCTGTTAAACTGAAAGGATTATGTGATTAACTTGAGCTGCTCAGACTATTTTAAATTATGTTAAAAATCCTATTGACTGCTCTTATGCAAATTCAACTCATAAGTACTTCAGTTGAAATCTGTTTTAATTAATTTATCTTACACTTGCGTATGGTTAACTGCAACAAAAAAATTGAAATTGTTGTTAAAAATTGTAAGTGATACGTAGCTGAGGACAAAATTAAGTTGTCATACACATGTCATAAAATTGCTTGCGGACTGTAAGATTATTTTTAAGCGTTCTTGCACATGGAGACATGGGATACTTTTTCTCAGACTTTTGTATAAATCAATCAAGGAGGTTAAAGTTCCGTGATTTTAGCAAAAAAAATCCATCTGTTTGGACAGACACAATCAAATCAAAACTCGCAAATGGCATAAGATTATCTTGCAGTGAACCTGTGTCAATTGACTTATTTAATATTGTCTTCCAAACAATAATGGAAATGTTATATCACAATTATAACTTCGAGGAACACTCTAAAATGATTACCATATTAAGGGCTTAAAAAGTCAAAATATTGAAGCGGTTCCTTGAACCATAAATGACGTTTTATTGCGAGATTTGTAAACCGACAAAATAAGATGCACGCACGTATAAAAGGCTGAGTCGACCACCATTTCAGCATCAATAACTGTCTCAAGTTTAAAGCGGAAAGAAATAACTGTAAATTCAAACAGTGGTAAAAAATGGTTCTCTTCAAAGCATTTGCCGCACTCTGTGGGATACTATTTGCCATTGGAATCGGCAAGGCGCAGGTAAGCTGGCAAACACATTTATTATTGTGAACTTTTGCTAAAATTTCTTGCCATTTTACAGAAAATTGGACCAGGTCCCGAGTCCCTCTGGCCCAACGGTGAAGTTCCCTATCAAATTGACGGAAACTTTCGGACGGAAGACCGTCAAAACCTCGAACGCGCAATTTCGGACTATCACTCAAAAACATGTATTCGTTGGAAACCTCGAAACGGAGAGACATCCTACGTCCATTTCAGAAATGTAAACGATGGCTGTGCATATTCTGGTAATTGCTACGGTCCTAATAGAGTTGTCTACAGCTCGTTTGGCGGTTGCAAGAACTGGGACACCATGGTCCATGAAATGGGTCACACAATTTGTTTTGGGCATGAACAAGCTCGTTTAGATCGTGCCAATTACATTGATACCTCAAGATGTTTCCAAGGCGAGCAGTACGATCATCTGAACTTTGGTCATCTTTACGACTACCGGAGTATCATGCATTACGGAATGGATGCATCTTGTTCCAAGATGTCTGGCGTTACAGGGGCTGGAAGCTACAATGGCCTGAGTGTTCTGGATGCTGAGAAAATAAATGACTTTTATAATTGCAAAGGATGCTTGTCCTACAGGTTCAGATTTCCCAACCAAATCACGGGAGCCAGCCGACCAGTTGTTGGCGGTGCAGATGGTCAATTGACATTGTATCCTTGTAGAGGTTATATCAATGGAGATATCGTTCCAGGAAAAGCAATATTAGGATCGAGTCCTGCCTGTTGGGTGTCGTATAATGGAACAGAATTGGGAATGAATACTGGATTTGAAGTGCTCACCAATCCAGACAATGCAAATCTGAGATGGGTTAGGAGTTCGGGTTTGCCATCTAATGCCATTGCGGGAGGAAGAACAGCGGAAGGTGTGACCTTGTACGTGGCAAGATGCATGGATATCAGTGGTAAGATCACTCCTGGAAAAATGTATGCTACAAGGACAAACGTAGTTTACGCTCCTTACGGAGGAAGGGAGGTTGAATGCACCAATTGGGAAATTCTTGTGTGCTAATTGCATTCTGGACCAACAAAGGCATTTTGGTCTTTATAAAAAACAACGTCAGTGTAATTAGGGAAATTTTCAAATTATTTTCATATGATCAAATTAACTTCTCAAATAAAAAAAATTGGATGTCTTCATTGCAATGTTCCGTTCTACATAAGCAGAATTAGAATATTTTTAATTCAAATAAATGAAAGAATTGAAAGTTTTGCGCTTGTTTCAAGCGGTGTTTAGCTCATGACATTTTAATTATATTCATGTCATATATCGTCGCATTTAATTATCATCATTTTCATATGTTTCTTACGGCTGATGAAAGCCACTGCGAAGATCAACTTAACAGATTACAACCAAACTCATTGGTAAGTGCAAATAACAAGAATGCTGGAAACGCCATACTATTAGTAATACACCGAAATGTGAATTCATCTTATCAAGCTACAGTATTACCTTATTGACAAAGAAGATGAGTGGCAAAAGTGAAAAAGTGGGAAATCCCGGTATTTACCCGGATTTCCCACTTTTTCCCCTCCATCATATTGAGTGGGAAAATGGGAAATATGCCCGAAATGCCGTTTTGGGGCGATTGGAGACGTTCCCACCATATAATATTTAAGTATGTTTACTCAATAGTTACAGTTCCCACTTTTGGACATTTTTCCCATTTCCCAAAAATGATTTTCTGCCGGGAGGTGAAATTCTTAAAAATGAGAAACTTCTCATCCTTACTTATTGAATAACAATTACTAAACAGTAAGGCGATATAAACTAGGTTTACTCTAAAACATTTTATAGCCATAAAAATATTATTTATTTCCAGGATTTGCAGACTGTATGCAAATGATGAAGTAGGTCGCTGTCACAAACACGATCTACGGTTGAAATGATTATAAAATTTATTTTGCTCAATTGGCTCAAATATATTGACATTATTAAGTAAAACGTCTTACATTTGCTACTGAAGAGTAAGAAATGGGAAACACATTGCATACTTTCAGTGAAACCATCCCGTTGTCAATGTCGTTGAGAACCAGAGTTATCTCGTCCAGAGGAATATCTCGACGATTCTCTTTTTTCAACATCCACGACTTAAGGGAGTTCACCTGGATTTAAAAAAGTACTGACCGAATAAACATGGACGAGAACAAATAAAATCAAATATCACTGACAAAAATGGCTTACTCTATTGCACGCATCACCGGCAGCAACGAGGATAATTGTTGAACTAACTGCGTAGTAACCATACCTGACAGCTTCGCCCCAATCTGAACCTTTCTTCTCCGCAATGAATACAAGATCCATGAATGTAGAATATACTAGAATGTATACACAAATGTACCAAAATAGCGTAGTTCCAATAATCTCACTCAACTCGTTCGACAAAATCCTCAAATTATCCAGGTACTTACCCAGCAAACATTTCTGTCAAATTATTGACGCGACACATTATTTTTCTGTCATTTTTGCGTCAATATTTTGGCACAGCTAATGTGGTATCGTAATTGTAAAAATATGG